>JAPVRG010005841.1:0-10591 GCA_029783565.1 Rhagoletis cerasi
CTCCTGCATGACTTTACAACTCATTTTAAGTTGGTTTTGTCATAGCTAATTAAAAGTGAGGTATTTATAGAAATCTCGCAAAAAAGCTAACTAAAAGTTGGTTATTTTTAACAATTGATAATGTTTCACTGCAGGGTCCGCACACCCTTTTCTATTATCATAGCAAGTAATCGGACTCGTGCGAAATGAAGTAGACACCGCTTATCCCCCGCTCTTGTTATTTTTATCAGCTGTTAACTGATAATTTTGTAGTTACTTCAACTCCTAACGCGCTAATAGGTTTTGACACATTCTCGTTTTTCTTTACAATTTGCGTATTTCTTTTCGTTTAATAAAATGTGTATGTAAGCAATAAAATACATATGTAGCTAGCTGCTTTTCTCTCAATCTCTATCGCTCCCTCTCTCTCTCTCTCTTCCTTGCACCCATCTCGCACTCATTCACTTGACGGTGGGTGCGTTTGTGTGAGTGCTCGCCAATACTCTTCTCATCGTTTTTCTGCACGAAATGTTGGGTTTTCCGGCTAATTTTCTGGCTTGCTTTTCTTTTTCATTCATTTATTTAACAATTCTGCTCTCACCCACCCACACATACATACATACGTATGTGTGTGTGTGTGGAAAAATGTATCGCTTGTTTGTGGCGAGCGTTGATCAAGCAACAAACCAATCTGGCAAATTCAGTCAAAGTTCAGCATTTAAAACGAAAGCACGTGAAGAAAAAATAGTTAAGAAACGCTCGCGAGATATGCGAAACGCTGCTCAGTCGTGACGTCGAAGCTTACCAATTGGCAGCTAATCAGTGTTATAAATTAGAAAAATACATTTATAAATAAGTGTTAGAATATTCATAGTTTTTTTTTTGTTCGATGCAAGCGAATTGATTGCGTGCTACTAGCGTTTTGAATTACTTTTCGCGCGTCGTTGCGCGAAGCATTTGAAATAACAATAACAACAACAGCAACAATTCACCGCTATAATTCCATAGTTGACAAGTTAATAAATGCTATTTGTTCTTTCTTTTTTTTCGTTGTTGTTCTGGTACGTGAACTCACATACAAACCTCTCGCGTCACAAAAACCCAGCTATTCACTTCAGCGGTGCGCTGCAATCAAAAGTGAAAATTCAAAGTGCAAAGTGATTTATACGCCTACATACATATGTTAATATGTATATGTACAAGCATCAGCAGCAGCTAGCGATTTTACATCGACGCTGATCGTGTGTGACTTTGTTATTTTAATTGAATTGTCTCAACTGATTTGCTTGGGAAAATTTTTATGAATACATATGCATATGCCACTTGTGTGTGTGTTTGTGCTTTTCGCAAGAAATTTAATGAAATTACAACGAACCAGCAAATAAATAAATAAATGAACAACTGACGAACGGGCTGGGCCGGGCCGGAAAAACCATATTGATTGTGTATTGTGTGCAAACTGATTGCGTGGTACGCGAGAGTGTCAAGTGCAGAATAAGCATCTCTTGTCGAACCAATCGAATTCGAAATTTTTTGAGTGAGCTGCAAAGAATTTAAATATTGAAAAAATAAATTTTTAAAATATCAAAAAAGAAAATTTGCAGTTGATGCAAAAGCTGGACTTTTTTACTCAAAAGAATCACTAGAAGAATTAATTACAACTGAACCAAAAAATGTGAGTAGTTTGTAAGATTTTTTTAGCAAATTAAAAGTTATTTCTCAAAGCATTGCGAAATCAAAAGGTATCCAAAAAGATGGCAATTATAGGTCGATTTTATCACTGTATACTTCTTTTTCTAAATGAAAAATTGTTTTGAAACCCGTTTTTTAGAGGCCGTAAGGTTATAATTTGTTTGGCAAAAAACATAATTTAGCTGTTATTATTTGATTTTACCTCGATCTTCTTATGTATCATTTTTATTTTTCGATAAGATTTTATTTAATTTTTTTTATATTTTGAGGTTACTAACTCTTAAATGAAACTAATTTTTATTGCTGTTTTAAGTTTATTATGATCGACAATCATCGCCTTATATGGTTAACATTTTTATTTATCCCTGGGTGGTCAATTTTGCCTTCATATCCAATTCCATGGTTGGCGGACGTCGACAGTCTTCAGTTTTTTTCGAACGCTCTTCTGGAGTTATAATACTCTGCTAGGCCTTTCTTTGCTTTCTCCTGGACGTTACGCCTTCATGTAGGTTCGGAGTCAATGATAATACTTAAGTATTTCACCTCGGTTGAAAGGTTACGTATATTCCCATCCAGCCTTGGCAAAGAGAATTCAGGAATCTTTCTTTTTCTTTGTGAACAAGACAAGTTCAGTTTTAGAAGCGTTAACCCGATTTCTGGAAAGAATTTATAAAAAAAAAAAAAAAATCACATCTACAACCACATTCGTACAAAAAACTAGAAAAAATATATTTTAAAACAAGGTTTCTAATTATAGTGCTTATCACAATTATATGCCACCCATAAGCTCTAACCGGAATTGCAGCGGACGACGGTAAAGCGGTCGACGGTTAACTCCTGTCAAAATTAAAACTCACAGAGACATATGGATTGGCACATAATTGCGACGGCAGCGTTTTTACCGCCGTCGTTTTTCGGTTGATTTAAATTTATTTCTATTTTTACCGTCCAGCGGAGACGGCTCAGATTTGATTGAGTGTTGATTGATCTGACTGTCACTTAAATTAATTTCAGTTTTATATTTGCAATGGTTGCAATATTCTCATAAATAAAAATAAAAGTAGAAAGAAATGGATAATGAGAAGCTCATCGAAGAAGTGAGGAAATACAGGTCGCCGTCTTCCGCCGCAATTGTGTTTACTCTGACGGATTTCACTGCGGCAACTGAACCGTTGCTCACTTACCGCCGACCGCTTTACCGTCGTCCGCCGCAATTCTGGGTAGAGCTTTATGTTGGCAAGTTTTGTCTATTAATTTTTTGTTATTTAAATATAATTATTTCTTATAAAAATATAGTTTATTCTTTAACAAAAGCCGTATAAATCCAAGTTTCAAACTTTGTACAACATTTAAAAAAAAATTCAACAAACTTTTGCGAAAATTTTTATTTTTTTAACTAGATTTATTATAAAGATTTTGAGCATACAGTTTTGTACCCCTTTCAATACTCAAAGAAAACGGTTTACGTGGTCCCATGTTATCCGGTAAAATACATACAAAAAAATTATTCCAACGAATTTTTTAAGTCGGTTAAAAAAACGTTTTTATATCAAAAGTTTTTGCAAAATTTTATTACAACCACATATTGCGTTTTTAACCAAATTAAGTTCAACTTTTTTGCTTAACTTTCAGTACTTCTTTTTACCATTTATGCACCGCGCCATTCGTTTCCTCTTGATTTATGTATTTGGTACCTGTCATGTACTCTAATTCGCCACCTATTGTTCCTTTCGCTCGTAGCAATTTATGTCATAAATATTTTTAAATATTCCTGTCATTTGTTTGTGAAGTGTTTTCTAGTTTTTAATTTAACTTTTCTATTTTATTTATTTTTATCCTCTATTTGAAATTCCCTTTCACCGCATCGTTAGCACGTCATAGAGCCAGCCGCTATTCACTTTGCGCGAAATAATCGCCAGCATATTTTTGCAACGCACGCAGGCACACACATTGAAATGCACACGCGTCAATAGACATTTATTTACCTTATTGTTTTTTTTTTTTATTTTGTTTCGCCCGATTCCGCCGACTCTAAGTAGCGGTTTAATTTCGACTACATATTTCTTATGTTATTTTGGGTCACAGCATCACGTCTAGTTGTGTATGTATGTATGTAGTACGCAACGCTAATGCTGGAAATGAAGTAGATTTTTCAGTTTTGTGAAAAAAGAAATTTAAAAGATAAATCATTTTTAAATACTTACACACAAACATGCAAATGTACATACATATGTATGTCCGGCTATTTGAGATTGTTGTTGAACGTTCTAAGTTTATTTTATTTTTGTATGGCTCTTAATCGCTAGTTTTTACATTTCTTTCTTTCCATTCTTCTACTTGCCGTTTTTTTTGCAATCCTTCCTCAACAAATTAAAAATCAATACCAATTAGATATTAACAGAAGTCTATTTATAGTGACTGAGAAATGTCAGTTACGTGTTTTTACACAAAAGAATGGAATGGAAGCATTGCATTAAAATTCCCAAATTGCGCTTATTCAAGCCCTGTAAATAACATCTATGGCCGTCAGGTAATGTGTGGAAATTTTCTTTTAATGCTGCTTAGGTGCAATATTCGGCAGATTTACTTTTTATGCTTAGCTTAGCTGCGATCTATGCGGCATTGGGCGAATCCGCCTGCATAACGCGTTCGAGGAACGAATGTTTGACAAAACAAATGGATTTCCGTACAAAGAGACATTGCGATGGTCAAACATTGACAACTCATAACTGAAAATAACTCAATTTCGGAAAATTTTAAGTTATGAGTTGTCAATGTTTGACCATCGCAATGTCTCTGCAACTGTGTGTCTTCCAATGTTCCCTTTTGTATTGTAAGTCTGCCGTTATTTGCAAGCGTTCGTCCTTTCAGTGTTGCCTTTGCTGTCAGTCAGTCAATTACGTTTGATGACTTTTAGGTCCGTTCGGTTAGGTCGGTTGTCCAGTCCCACATGTAAACAATGCCAAATTCGTTTTTCTCCTAAAAGAAAAGCCCTGAAAGGAGTACAAGAACTTCGATGGAATGATTGCGTGCTTACTCGCTGAAAACTCCTGAAACTCTGTTAGGAAATACTTTGTACTGACTCTGTTGTATTTTTAACCGCCTTCAAAAAAAGGAGGAGGCTATCAATTCGTCGGAATATTTATTATGTATGTTACTGGATAACTTTGGACCACGTAAACCGTTTTCGATAATTCTTTTGATTCTAATTTGGTTTAGTTCCGGTGATTTGATCATGACGAAATTTATGGTATCCTAATGTTTTATATGAGAATTCAAGTCGATTGTTTTTTTTTGCTCAAAAATTAATTGTTTTTAATTAAAATTCTTTCAGTAATAATTCTCTTTCAAGTATTTCAAAAATTTAATTTATTTTCCCTTTTTTTTCAGGTGCGTGTACGCGGCAAATGATGGCCAAAAATGGCGGCTAAACCACCAAAGCCGCCAGCTACTTTTCTGAAACGAAATAGTCACGGCAATAACAGCGACAATAGCGCCAACCCAGCCAACGACAACAACAACGACCCTTGCACTTCCACTCCTTTTGCAACAACAACCCCCACAACGCCTACCTCCGCAACGACAAGTAAACCCCTCGCTGAGAATTTCAGCAAGCTGGGTATACGGCGCTACAATAGCCGAGACAATCTACTTAACAACATCAGCAACGATAACAATAATAGTGACAGTGGCATCGACGCCGCCGGCGGTACTTCGGAGGGAGCAGCTTCCGCACGTCCCGCTTGTAATTGCACGAACATAAGTATTATGCATCTCTTTCATGAGATGAAGCAGGAGTTCCCCACCATACCCGATCCGATTGTTGCGCAGTGCGTGAACGAGAATTGCCATCTGCGTGAAAATTGCATACAGATATTGAGAAATGAATTGGCATTGAATCCGACGCCAGCGCAAACTTACCCAGCGAAAGTGTTGCAGCAACACAACATCAACCAACAGCATAATAGTGCCCATCAGTCAAAGCCATCGTTTCAACAACAACAACATCAGCAGCAGCAACGACAAAATAGCCCCCAGGCGCAGACGTCGCCGCACACATCACATCCGCAGCCACCGCAACGTCATAAAAACGCTGTTTCGCAAAAACCCGCTACGCCGTTACGGCCAATACGCGCCGCGCCAACGCAACCGCCGCCGGGCACGCTGCCACGAAAGCAAAGTGATGTGAGAACGAATTGTGATAGTGTTCAGTTAGTGCAAAACAATAGTAGCGACAACAATATTTGCAATAATAGTGGTAATTTATTGAAAGATGCTGGTAGTGCTCAATTGCCGTGCAATAACCACAGCAACAACAACAATAGTGTCGGTGAATTCACAAGTCAAACGTGTGATATGCCCGCGACCGCTTCCGCCACCACGAACAGACCCGCTGAGTGCGCGCGATCAAGTGATTTCATTGCGGCGCTCAATAAGCTAACCGCAACGCCGCCACAGCCACCGCCGTTAATAGCCACGCGTCAGCGCGCGCGACCCAATACGCTTAACTTGCAAGCGTCTCAACAGCAATTGCAACGGCAACAACTGAACAAGCAATTACAGCAGCATTTACAGCAGCGCTGCCACCTCCAGCAGCTGCAGCCATTGACTGTCATAGCGGCGGATGCGCCGCAGCAGAAGCCAATACGCAAAGCGCCGCTGCCTCCGATCGCGCCGAAGCCCGTATTTCATAATCAAATCAACAATAGCCACAATCTAATTAACAACAACAATAATAGTTGCGGAAACTCGCCACAATCACAAAGCGGCGGCAGCTACTCGACCGAATCGAACTTGACGAGTCCGATAAGTTCGTGCGGCGAGAGCGAATTCGCTGTCAATGTGGTATCGACATCGCAAGCTTTCGCGCTCGGCCACAACAAAAACAACAACAACAGTCACACTGGCTCCGCTGCTCCAGCTTATCAGCAACAACCTTCATCGCCACTCAAATCACCGATCCGTCACCGCTCAGTTATCACAGTGCAGCCGGAGCCGCCATACGCGCGTGATTTTCTACCTCCTTCGAAAATTTCCACAAGCACGGTATCAACTTCTTCCGCCGGCGGTAGTGCAAGTAGTACGCCGACAAGTCAGAAAAGTTTTACATCAGTCAATTTGACATTGCGTCAACCCACCGCCGCCGCACCACAGTCAACAATCGATATATCTGCTGGTCCAGCATTGAGCGGTAACGGCAGTGGTCTTACTTATTCCAGCACATCGTACGACGCACGTCGGGGTTATCAGCAAAATTTTCACATAACGGTCACTGATCAGGGTGGTGCTTTCAATGCGAGTCGCATACGTCCGCGCAATAGTAGCTACTACGCTGGTGTGGAGCAACAAGATAGTCCTGGTGGTCCAGCGGGCGGTGTCAGTCCAACGGCAATTGCGACGCACCAACAACAGCAGCCGTCAAAAACGTTAACATCGCCAACATCACAGTCAGCGCATATGCTGGCGCAAGATTTTGCGGTGCCAGGAATTCAAACAGCAGCTACAACAGCGACAACATCACCAACAAGCGACGATATGTGCTTCCCATACGAAAATAGTGGTAAGTTTTTCTTAAGCGGCGTCCAGTCGTCTTCTGGCAAGTTAGAGGCTTATGTTTTGATATTAGCTCAATCAAATAAAGGTGTAATAGTTACTTTTGAAAAAATGCTCGGAAAGAAGTATTGTCAACATAGAATCTGAGCCGAGGGATAACCTCTGCCTTGTTCTTGATAACAACCTTTTCGAACATGCTAATAATTTTTTCGTTATAAATCATAATTTACCCCTTGTATGGCGCCCAACGCGCTACTATTCTTGTGGATAGTTCTCAGAATTTCTGGATCTTGAGTTCAAAATAACTATTAACGGGCTAAATATTTTGTGCATACATGTCTCAAAGGCGAATATTATTTATGGTCTTTCTTAAGTCGACTAAAAGTTGAGGAGGTTTCTATTAACTAGGTTGGGTTAACCTGCTTAAGTTATGTTAATCTGACTAACTAAGCGCCACACATAGAATTTTTGGTCTCCTGCTTATAGTAGGCATCGTAAAGGATGTTAATGCCTTTTTCGTTGGCTAAGGAGGGCTTGGGCCCACTTTCGCGCGACGTTCTCCTGTTTTCCAACACATCACATGCTCCCTTGAGGAAAACAGGGAACACTTTTGTGCCCTCCAGGGATACACCCTCCACCATTTTAAGAAATGTGTTCTTCTTCACTTTTGTACCACAGACCAATACCGGTAGAACAGTATTCGCCTGAAAGTAGCTCAGTTATCCGTAATAGACTTTAGATTTCTATAAGGGCCCCATACCATGAAGCTTGGGGGAAATTTGCTTACTGGTATTATTGTCGTATTCATTATATGTGCGTACTAAAAATATGTACATGTAAAGGGTGTCCAGAAGTCGACGTCAAGTCGGAAACGGGTGACAGGCCAGGACAAAGTAGCGTCACCCTCTGTCTCCCTCACACTTCGTAAAATGACTTTCTCCGTCTCACTGAAACTAGAATTACCTTAAAAGTGACAGCTTCAAGGAAAGTCTTGGGTACACTACAATCGTTTTAAGTAAATGAGAAAACAAAATTTCAAAACTGAGCTTTACAAAAATCAAAATTGTCCATAATTTAAGAAACCATCTAGCAAGTGTCATACCATTTTGGAATCCTTATTAAAAACGCCAAATTTAAAAGTTACTTGCCAAACTATGTAGTGTAGTATATTTTGTTTTAAGAATAGTCATTTAAAATCGGGCGAAGCATTAAATTTTTTCCAAGCTAAAGCAGTTGGCTATAAATTTTAGACGACAATTTACGGAAGCATTACTCAGAATTACATAATAAAAATAAAATTGAGAAAAAGTAGAAACTTGTTGTAACGGGAATTAAAAAACCATCTCAGGGTGTAGTTTTTTTCGTTTTTTTTTTTAACGCCTACAATTTTAAAAATACAAAACGGATTTTTTTTTATTGTATTTTTCTGATAACTATTATGGCCTGGCCTGTCACCCGTTTCCGGCTTGACGTCGACTTCTGGGACACCCTGTATATGTACATACATATATATTAAGTGTAGGCTAATGCGCACGTGCTTTATTTTAAAAAATTTATAGAATAGCGGATTTTATTTTATTTTCTAGTAAATGTGTTGGTTTTCACGTTTACATACCCTCATACACATAATTATTTTTTTAATTTTCAAAGTCAGGTGCACCCACATAAATTATTTACGACGCAGTAACGATTTGAATCAACCTGATAAGCGTAGCGATTGCTTTATGTATCGTTAACGTTTATTGTTATAAATTTTGTTTGTGTTTCTTGCATTGTACGTCTTTGTCTGCGACACTTTGTAACACTTTGTCTGTTACACATGTAAACTTCATAGCTAAAAATAGGTAGAATAATCGTATATCGTATTGATAAAGTGGAGTACAAATATTGATATATGTCGGGCTGGTGATTCCACTTTTTCTCCGTTGTTGTTGCATGTGGCTGGGAATGCCCACAAGATGACCAACATAGCTGGCATATGCTCCGCTATTTTATTACACATATCACCTCTATATGTATTAAAAAGTTATTAATGACCATTGAGCACAGCGCACCCTGTATACACCCACAAAATTTGTAAATGCCAATGCAAGGCAACGTGTTGGGCTTCAGATATTTATCGGTTGATTGATTAGAACTACATACATATGCATGTACTATGTACACAGAAACTAAAATTTCTAGTAGTTTATATATGTACATATGTACATAAGTACGTGAGTGAGTTAATAGCGCTCTATTCGCACTTATGTATTTGTTAATAAGTATATATTTTTTGTTTGCATTTACATGTAATTGATCTTTTTTCTAGCTTATTGCATTTTTGCCGACGTCATTTTGTTTAAACTAGAATAGTTGATAGATTGTGAAAAGTAATGTTTTTTTTTGTATTGTTATGATATACAAATGTAGATATGTATTTTTTCTTATTTTTATTATCAGTTATTTCCTTCTGTCGCCTACTTTTGCTTTGTGTTCAGCTTTCTTATCTAATTTGTGTGCTATGTATATACATATGTAATTGCATTTGATGCATATTTGTGTAGCGCGACCCACCGAGATTTAAGGCAACATGAGTTTTGCCTGCGTTCCCTCGAAGCCACCCAGACATTGCTGTACGAAATATTCACCCACTTTCCGACGGTGGCTTCAACGACCGATGGAATACCTGGCCTGAGCTCTCTCTGTCCAAATGGTCAGATGCCTCACTACCAGGAACTCCCGAGTGACCTGGCACCCAAAGTAAGACAAATTCGTAATGTTTTCCAACATCATTTTGGAAGCCCTTAAGGGGAGCATCCGTCCAGCAGTCCGGAACTTAACGCCAGAGGTGTTGCAAAAAAGCCATGAACTTCACGTGGCTCCATAGCCGATAAGCGCTAAGCCTTGACTTTAGGTTATATTTAGTAGTTAAATTACTAGAATGTTTTACTTTTTGGTGTAAAATATCTGATCATGGATTAGGAATTATTATGGTTTGGTAATTTCGTTTAACGGCGTCGTTCAAAGAGATATATTATTTAAATATCTGCCTAGGCAGTCGGTTATTATCAGTGATAACGACAGAGCAAGTGTTTGCCTGATAACAAATCAAAATTTCTTGGAATATGTTTATTCGCGAAAATTGTTTTGAACTAGCATTTCGAAGAAATTATTTGTACTAAAATACATTCATACGTATGTATGTGTGACAACTTATTTGAGCCGCTAAAATTCATTGAAGAGAAACTCAAAACTAGAAGTGTATTTCGAACAAATTTTAGTAATTCAGTAAAGTCGTCGAGATTTCAAAAAATTTTCTGCTTTTCCCTTGAAAAGCTAAGAAATTTCACTGAACTGCCAAAATGTGTACTTTAAAGTTTTTTAA
>JAPVRG010005910.1:0-10460 GCA_029783565.1 Rhagoletis cerasi
GAACTTTACTCTCTGCTTTCTGATTTACGAATGACTTCCCGTGCGGTGTAAACTCATGCTTATATACCTGCGCTCTCATCTCTAGAATGTTCCAAACGAAGGTTCTCGTTATCGAGAATTCCAGTCCCTCTCTAGCGTAGTGCAAACAACTCGTACTTGTATTGCAGCGAACACACATACATACGTGTATCCCAGTATTTTTCCATTGTCGTTTCTCGATGTTGCGCTTCTATCTCTTTCGCGACCGTTCGGTTTGATTAATTCGTGTGTTCGCAGTATTCGCCACAATATTTAAATTAACTTTTAAGGTGCATAGGTGGCAACCCTGTTCAAAAATTTGATTATTTGATACTCATAATGGAATAATTTATTGAAATTACATACCTATGTATAGTATGTTGAATTTAACTATTTAGGCAGGCGACAACCCTATTAAAAATGATTACCTCTTGATAAAAGTGCACTGAAATGGCTTTTGTTCGATAAAGGCGTCGGAAAATTTTACGCCACCAAAATATTTTATTCCTTTTATTTTCAGACAGATGGGTATTTAAAAATTTATATTTTTACCGAAAGCGGTAAAGCAGACGGAAGATTTACGGGCCTTTACGAGTTGGCAACGGCGAGTATCGCAGGCGATGGAACGATGAGCTGTACGAGCTTTACAACGACATGGACATTGTGCAGCGAATTAAAGTACAGCGGCTCCGCTGGCTTGGTCATGTCGTTCGAATGGATACAGACGCTCCAGCACTGAAAGTATTCGACTCGAAACCCGCTGGTGGCAGCAGGGGAAGAGGAAGGCCTCCTCTGCGTTGGAAAGACCAGGTGGAGAAGGACTTGGCTGCACTTGGCATTTCCAATTGGCGTCAGTTGGCACAGAAGCGAAACAACTGGCGTGCTTTGTTGGACTCGGCCAAAATCGCTTAAGCGGTTTCAGCGCCAAACAAGAAGAAGAAGGTAAAGCAGACCTTCCAAATTGTGTTTCAATATTTAAATTTGATGTAGTGTTATGGGAGAGATGGAGCGAAGAAATAAAAATACCTTAAAGAGATACATATGTGTGTATGTATGTATTTTTTTTTACGAGGAGGAAGCATCGAAAGCCTGTACCCGTCAGTGTGGGACTTTAACCCGAACTAAGCCTCCTACTGTCCAAGTACCGATCCCCCCGGTACCACCGCACAGTGGTACCGCTCTCGAAGGAAGGCGGTCATAGAGGTTTTTTGAGCGACGAATCTACGGGTTTTTATCTCGTTGTGTTGGAAAAAATCTCTTTGATGTAATAATGCATAGAAAAGTGATTTTTAAAATTTTTGATTTATGTAAAATTAAATTACTACTAGATCATACAAACTGTGCATAAAAATGTAACATAGTTTTAAGTGCATAATAAATCCAATACCTCTTTTGATAGCTTAGACTTGGATTTTTGCAGTGATTTTCGAAGGCTAGATATGTAAGGATCAGAATTAAGAAGTAGTCTGTGCAAAAGATCAGTGTTGGTGAAAACACGAGAATTTTTTCTAGTGTTGAAACGTCAAAATTTCCTTACTAGCTTATTGCATGATTCGGCAGCTTCTTCGGAGAGCTAACCAATTGGCAAGATTGTGAAATCAATCAAATTCGGACCCATGGATTAAAACCTTATGAACAGATGTTGGTAAATTATGCCACGGATATGCCTCAACTTGGTTTTTCGCAACTTCAAATGCATACATTTTAAATTTTTTAGTATCTATTTTATAACCCGACGCACAGTGGGGTAATCGACCCTGAAAGTGGAGATCAATTCATACGTACATTTAATTTAAAATATTTTGATGTATTTGTATAACTAACACAAAATGAAGTAAAAAAAAGACAAATCCGAAAATATTTTAGTGGGAAATTTTTTTTTATGTAGGTTTTAATGGCGTTACCAAAGAGCGAGAAAAGTTAAAATTTAGTTGTTACTCCCATAAATAATTTTTATTATTAATGATAATTTGTTAAAATCCTTATCATCATTAATTACAAGTTAAACACCATTTCTATCATTATAATAATTATCCTCATTATTATCTTCATTACTATTTTCATCATCAACATAACCTACATCGTCACTTTACGGAAGTAAATAGTACTTTCAAAAGGTCTCTTCAGAGAGGAGATTAATTCATCCACGTTACGAAGTAATGTAACAATAATTTTTTTTAATTATTCATGGAAAAATTTGTTATATGATAAAGAATTTGAATTGTACAAATTTTCTCTTCAACAATTATCTACATGCTTTTGTTAAGCCTAGAAAATAATGTAGAATATATAACTTCCCAGTCGGAAATGCAACTGCTTTAAAAGCAATTTAAAAAGTACTTTTTTACGAACTACAAGTGGTTGGAATTCTTCCTTTTTTCATATAAGCAACTAACTTTATTAACATGGCGATGTCCTAGGAGCATGTCAATTGTCCGACTCTGCATATGATTTCAACTACTTTAAAATACATTTGGTTTAGGGAACTTTAAAATGAATATTTTCGTTTGAATACGAATTCGTTCTGCACTTCACAGATGCTTTTTCATAATTCGGAGACACAAAGAAAAATTCTTATTATCATTTTAGCATTTTGCCTCTGACGGCATTCGGACCCGTACCTTCTGGAAGCCAACAAATTACAGCAAGCAGCTCTGCACACTCAGCCACAGCCAGACATGCAAATATGTTTTCAAATCGATGGCCCCGAGCAGCTTTGTACCAACTCGTGGAGAACGTTTTGTTTTATTTTATCTCGCGCTCAATTCAGTAAACTGTCTCAACTTGCGTTCTCCGTTTCATTCAGTACTAACTAACTGAGGCACGTTCATTTTATCTTATCTCGAACGCTGCGAAGTAAACTATCTTAACTCAATCGCGTATTTTCATAATGTCTCAACTCCCGGCGTTGCTTATATACTGTCTCAACTACGAATCAGAGTTGAGATAGTTTATAAGCAACGCCGAGAGTTGAGACATTGTGAAAAGACGCGATTGAGTTAAGATAGTTTACTTCGCAGCGTTCGAGATAAGATAAAATGAGCGTGCCTCAGTTAGTTAGTACAGAATGAAACGGAGAACGAGAGTTGAGACAGTTTACTGAACTGAGCGCGAGATAAGATAAAACAAAACGTTCTCCACGAGTTGGTACAAAGCTGCTCGGGGCCATCGAAATGTTCGCTTTGAATTACGATGAGCAAATCAATAGTCCGACTCTGCATATGATTTAAACTACTTTCAAATGCATTTGGCTTAAAAGTAGTTTGTTTCCAACTACTTTCTTAATTGATGGTTTATTGGGCATTTGTTCCAAAGTAATTTTTCAACTAGTAGTTATTGTGCTTTCAAATAATTTATTCATTTTTATCATGCCTCTCACTTGCGGCCAAAAAGTTGTTCGCCCACAATCTAACGCGCAGTGTGCAAAGTGCAATGAACTTTTTCATTTAGATTGCGTTAATATTTTGCCGGCTGATGAGTTCCTAATTAACTCCGATAAGCCTTTTTTTTGTAATTTGTGTACTGCTGCTCGGCGCGGGTCTCTCGGCACTCTATTGTGCTAACAATTCGGCTTCTACTAGCGTAATTACATGTGCTAAACCCGATCCTAATCTCGGCCTCTCACAACTACAAAAAATGCCAAAAGCGGGCATAGCTAATAGTGACAAAACGCAGCAAACAAATATGTAATCTATATTAAAAGAGCTTGCCGCTCTGCGTGCTGAGAATCCTCGTGTTTTTGCCATGGTCAGTGCCCCCCAAGAGGATAAAAAATGCCTCATCAAAACAACCGAATGTTTGCAAGCAGAAATTCGCTCAATGCATAGTAAAATTCGGCATGATGAGCTGATATCGGCGATAGACATTTTAACGAACGAAGTTAAATGCCTGCGTAATACAGCCCGCTTCTCTGCTGACAATATTATTACTATTCCCGTTCTTTCTTCCGCTCCGCCCGCTGCTGCCATCACATCTCAAACGCGCTCTACTTTTACAGACGGCCCTCTTACTTAAGACCAAAAGATGTAGTAATCGGCCTCGGAGCAAGTACTGAGTTAGAAGTTGTTCCGTCAAAGAAATGGATTCATCTGTCGTCTTTTAAAAATACAATTACTGAGGATGATATTATGTCTTATGTGTCAAAGAACTCAAATATAAAACGCGATCAAATGGCCTGTTTTAAACTGATAAAAAAAGACGTGGATATTCATGCATTAAAGAAAATCAACTTCAAACTCGGTGTTGCTGAAACTCTGTTTGACCAGGTGTTAAATCCTTTGTTGTGGCCTGCAAATGTAAAAGTTCGGTCTCTTAATTTTTTTCAAAAGGGAAGCCGAAACAATGTAACTTAACCACGCTCAACAACGTTGACACAGTCTTCAAGAGCTTGAAGATTTACTTCCAGAATATGGGTGGTATTCGTACAAAATCGAATACCATTTACAGTTCCTGCGCACATATGGACTTTGACGTTTTTATTTTCGTGTAAACATGGCTGAATGCTAATTTTTACGACGAGGAATTCTTCGACTCTAACCTATTTGTTGTGTTTCGAAAGGATCGCGACACTGAAAGTACTGGCTGTTCTCTGGGTGTTCGCCGTAAACTTCGCGCATACCTAGTTACGCTTCAGGACGATGACCCCATTCTGGATCAACTGTGTGTGTGCGTTAAAGGATCATCTGGATTTGGTTCTCTATTTTTAATTGTCTCGTATATACCAACGTACAGTAATTTTGATCTTTATAAAGCACATACGGACAATATTGCTTTCTTAGTTCATAACAAGGTAGCCGACAACCAAATCTGTGTTTTTGGCGATCCCGGATGTAAATTGGTCAAATAGTTTGTCTAAATCTAGTCTTGTTCCAATTAATATTTCCACTGCACTTATGTTGTTGATAACATTCTCAGCCTCAATTTAGCGCAAATAAACAGCTTTCTAAATGATCTTGGCGGAATTCTAGATCCCGTGTCGTTAGTGACAATATTAATGCTACTATTTCTCAATTTTTTTCACTAATTTCAACTCCAGACAGGCACCACGTTCCGTTAGCGGTTGAAGTTGAGTTTTATGAATTTACAGTCTCCAAGCCCGATGAGAGGCTTTCGTTCAATTTTTCCTCTAGTGATTTTTCTTAATAAATTTATACTCGACGTTAGTTGGGAAGATTTATTTTTTGGCGTTAATGTTGCCGAGTGCTATTCAGTTTTTAAATGTCGGATACTTGAAATTTTTTGTAACAATATCCCCATAATTAAAAATAAGCCATATAAGCTCCCATGGTATACTAGCGAATTAAAATCACTCAAGAATAAGCGTACTAAATTTTATAAGAAATTTAAAAAGACCAAAAAGCAATGCTTTTTGTTGAAGCATCAATATTATCAAAAACGGTTTAACCGCTTGGAAAAGTTTCTGTATAAAAACTATATGTTTAGAACTTTTAGCAATATATTAAGTCTAAGAAGTCTTGCTCTGTGGTACCATCCTCTGTCTGTCTTGATGAATTGAGGAATTTGTAAGTACGCCCGGTGAAGTAGCCGACTTGTTTGCTAAATTTTTCAAGTCCAATTTTGTTCTTGATGACGTTTTTTCTCAAGATTCTGATAATCTCTGTTCTTTTAAACATCCTACCTCAATAAATTTTGGCAACTTGAGTCTCTCTTCAGATGACATATGTATCTAATTGAATCTTAAGTCTAAAACCGTCTAGTCTAACTGATATTGATTGACTCTCAGTAATTTTTTTTAAAAACTGTACAGCAGTTATTAACCCTCTTAAACTGATGTTTAATAAATCATTATGTTCGGGTATATTTTTAGACGATTGGAAATTGACAACCATCACACCAATTTTCAAAAGTGGAAAAAAGAATGATGTCTGTAACTACAGACCCATCTCAAAGCTCTCGTCTGTTTCCAAACTGTTTGAAAGCATATTAAAAGATAAAATGTATTTTGCAAATAAGAGTCTAATTTCACCTAACCGACATGGTTTTGTTTCTGGGCGTTCTACAATTTCCAATTTAGCAGTGTTCAGTGAATATTGATAAAATCGTTTTGAGCAGGGTCTCAGATAGATTGTATTTATACGGACTTTTCGAAAGCGTTCGATAAAGTTTCGCATAATATATTATTAAATAAAGTTGCCAAACTGGGATTTCATTACGTTTTCCTACGATGGTTAAAATCGTACTTAAGCAATAGACGTTGCGTGGTAACTGTAGATGGCGTTCCCTCGGAGCCTTTTACTGCTTCTTCAGGTGTTCCGCAAGGAAGTATTTTGGGTCCTCTCCTTTTCGTTCTATTCATAAATGACATAAGTGACTGCTTTTCTGTTACCAGATTTTTATTTTCTGCTGATGACCTTAAAATATTCTTCGTGGTAAGTAATGCTACCGATGCGGCAAACCTTTAAGCAGAGTTAGATAAACTGATTCTTTGGTCTCATCTCACACTAAATATAAAAAAATGCTTTAATATTACTTTTTCAAAAGTTCGCAACGTTATGCATACCTCTTACTCTCTATCGAATACAACACTAAAGGCTGTTCAGGAAATTAAAGACCTTGGAGTAATATTCGATTCGACTTTTGCAGACCCTTACACCCTGAAACTACTTTTTACATCTTTTGTTCGATCAAGGCTGGAATATGCTGCGTTTATTTGGATACCATTTTCACAATCCTTTTTCCTTTGTTTTTAATATAATTAATGGGACTGTTGACTGCCCATCTTTGTTGGAAAATATCAATTTTCTTGTACCACTGAGAACTCTACGCAATTTCAATCCCTTCTATCCAGATAAAGTCAGGACTAATTTCGCAAGGAATGCTCCTTTGTCGCGTGCTCTCTGCGAATTCAACGAGATCTCGAATTCTGTCGGCTTTGATTTCTCATTACCCAAAAATTCTTTTCTTTCTTTGTTATACTCTGTCGTTTCATGCAATATTGTATGTTGTTATTTTGATATTTGTTAATTTTGTTTATGTTAATGTTTTCTCAATCTACTCTGATTGTAATTTCTAGCTTTAAATAGCCAGTAAGAACTCTGTTCATTGACTTTATGAAATAAATAAAAATAAAATAATACAAATAACCATCATCTTTGCTTGCGCCATTGTCATCACTATCAACATCTTCATCATCTCTATAAGGCTGCATAATTAACAACTGTTTTGCTTCTTTCGGCAAATCCTGCAATTTTTTTTTGGGGTAGGTTTCTCATACTTAACGCAACAGGGACGGAACTAATCAAAAGTCTATTGAATATATCATAATTTGCCTTTTTTCTGTTGCACTTGCGAGAGAAATGTTCTCCGTAGCTCTCAAATCTTTGTTTCGCGCCTCTGAAGCTTCTTCTGACAATTGACCGATATTATCTCTGGCTCATGGATGAAATATTTGTGGAGTGTTGGGGGCATTTTATACAATGGGTAACATTTAACAAAATATTTCGCTGTATTTAAAGCGTAGTCGCGAAACTCTTCCACCTCGATTTGATGGCCACTAGAAACAGCTATAATAATTGTACGTATCATCATTTCGACATTTTTAAAGAAACGCCTTGCAGTATTGCCATCATTAGAGGTCCCGAAGCCAGGCTTTGGTTCGTCAAGAATTAGTCCAATTTTGTCTTTAAATTCCTTCTGAATGCGTGCTTTATTTATTTTATTCATGCACAGAATTGGCAACACTATAAGCAATAACTTGGCTGGCGAGAATCCTCGGACTGAACCCTCCGCGAGGGTGCCAGCTGGAAATGCGCACTACAGAGCAATCCCGTACGGTGTCGGGAGGGTGTAAAGCTAAGATCAGGGATCAGTGCTGTGTGCTTATGCGTACCTAAATCGCTATGACATACGGAAATGGTCCTTGATCGTGGTCTAGAGGTAGGGAAAGGATCAAGGCGTTACGCGTTTTTCCATACTGAGGATAAGCCTGGCTGGGGGACCCCAAATAGCCCAGTCGCTAAAGGAGCCCTCTGGGAACCGGGCCGTACCCGGTTGGACACTACGGCCTTGCCCTGGGTACAGCGGACCTCTGCCCGTGATCGACGAACCCCTTTCTCCGCAACTCGTGGGATTAATGAGCGATAATATAAACAAACAAAAACACAAAAAAACTCTGAGACCGGCACTCACAAAAAGTCGGAAGGGCACCCGCCCAGATACCATGGAACCCATGCGATGCAGGGCCCCTCTACGAGCCACGATGTGGCCAACTCTAGTAGAGACCGTAAGCCTCTGGCGATGTCGGGGCGTGGCGCATCCACAACAGCGGAACGGCGAAGGTCTGGGGACGGTCCTAGCACCAGTGGAGGCAAATCTGGCTTGCAGCTTGCAGTCTCAGGAGGCGCTCAAGCTGCTGCTCAGGCCCCGACCCATCCTACGCCCACAGCGTTTACGAGGCCTGATGATAGGCCATTGCCCAGTGAAGCCATTGCCAGCCACAGGAAGGCTGCCATGAGGATCTTGAAGAGATCTGAGTCGACGCCGGATTTGTGTAGCAGGGCGCTTCCCTGTCACGTTAATGAGATCCGTTCGGAGATAGAGTGGGCGAAAAACATAATCCCCAACTACCAGCTTCGAGCTCCCGATAAACCTCAGGCTAGGGAAAAGCGCAACCGTTCGATGGAGGTTGCGCAAAATAAACCAAAAAAGGTTAGAACTAAAGGCCCCTCCTTTGCTGAAGTAGCAAAGGATCGTATTATCCCCGGGGTCCGGGATGAGAATCAGGAGGAGGAGCTTGCTCTCAGAGCCCATTGGAAATGGGTAAAAGCGGAGATGGCAGATATCGCCGTCAGCGTGCTTCGGGAGCACCCCGGACCGCCTCCATCATGCCCAGATGCAGGTTGGTATCCAGGCAACATCAAGGGAGTAGCGGGCAATGATGAGAGGTCTGCGAAACTCTATAAGAAGGCAGTTGCCAGACTGGGAGAGGTCTACCCTGGAGCGATGCCACGGGCGGTGGATCTAAAGGACATCCCATCTAGGCCAAGAGCGAGGGTATGGGCTCCGACTAAACCAACTGAACCAGAGAGGATGCTCGAGGTTATAAGGCTCTTTAACCCCCAGTTACCTTCCCACAACTGGAAGGTGGTTCGGCAGGAATCCAGCACTAAGGCGACGCGTCAGGTGGTCTTGATGCTGAACGAGGAGTCCTTGCCATTTTTGGAGTGCTCTGGTGGCGTTATCCAGTGTGGGTTCGGCCAACGATGTGAATGCTGTGAGAAGCGTGGCAGACGTTGAGCCGGAAGAGGCCAACAGTGAGGAGGAGATGGACGAGGAATCCAACCAGGCCAATCCGATGGATGACCTAGCTGGCGGATACGCCTCATCTACATCTTCGCTGGGGATCGGATTCGTCTTTCGGCAACACACAGAGGAGGAGCTGATGTCAGGCGACGAGGCGAACTCGACAATGAGGGAGGAGGTGGGAAGGTGCGACCCAGATGGTGCGTGTCCAGCTATCAAGAGGGGCAGCAGACATCGCCCTCATCCAGGAGCCCTGGGTGGGCTGGCACAAAATTTGCGGACTGAAGTCGGCAGAGCATACACTGGTAAGTGGGGCTACCATAGGCAAACCAAGGGCATGTATTTTTGCAAGTACCAAACTAAAATTTCTGTTTCTTCCTCAATTCACTGACGAGGACACTACCAAACTCAGCCTAGAAGCGAACGGGCGAGTGGTCAGGTTAACATCAATGTACCTGGCGTGCGACAAGCCAATACCAACGACAGCGGTCTCATGGCTGGTGGAAAGCTGGGACGGAGCCTTGATACTGGGAGGTGATGCGAATGCTCACCACACCACTTGGGGAAGAGGAGACATCAACGTACGAGGTGAGTTACTCTTTGAATTCATACTAAGAACTAATTTAGTCATAAACAATAGGGGTAGCGAGCCTACCTTCATAACCAGATGTAGGAAAGAGGTCCTGGATGTAACCCTCGTCTCAGAAGATGCGGAATCTATGGTCAGAGGTTCGAGGGTGCTTGATGAGCACTCTTTCTCTGATAATCGCTACATACAATCCGACTTAGAGGGGGTTCCGTCCAAGGTGCACTCCATGAGAAACTTAAGAAACGCCGACTGGCATAAGTATAGGGAGATGCTTGGCAAGCAACTCTCAAGAACCACTTTATCAATATCCGAGAATCCTAGGGATATAGATAGCCTGGTGAATCGCTTCACGGCGGCATGTGGTAAGGTTCTGGATCAGGCCTGCCCCTTGAGAAAGCCAAGAGGTAAGGTTCAGAAATAGACGAGGCCCGGAAATCCTGTCGAATCCAAAGGATTTTAGGTAAAAAGAAACCACCATGGTGGTGTTCAGAAATAGACGAGGCCCGGAAATCCTGTCGAAGGGCTTTTAATAATGCTAAATCAACTGGGTGTGATATGCAATGGGAAATCTATAAGTCAAGCTTAAGAGATT
>JAPVRG010006048.1:0-10504 GCA_029783565.1 Rhagoletis cerasi
TTTGGAAGATTAAACCATGAAACTTGGTGAGATATTTGCTAATAGATCATCAAATGTTTGTTAAAAAAATCAGTAAGATCGGAGCTATATATAATATATCTCCCATACAACCGATCGTTCAGATAAAAGGTTTGTGGCCATTTCTCCCTCAGTTTGGAAGATTAAACCATGAAACTTGGTGAGATATTTGCTAATTGATCATCAAATGTTGGTTCAAAAAATCAGTAAGATCGGAGCTATATATAATAAATATCCCATACAACCGATCGTTCAGATAAGAGGATTTTGGCTATTACTCACTCAGTTTTTCAGTAGTTACTATTTACATTGATTTGCGCGTGTTCATGAAAGGTATAAAGCCTTCGGCACAGCCGAAGACAGCCTCCCCTTACTTGTTCTAGATGCAGTGGGAAACTAGTTCCATTTTTTGTATAAATCAACTAATTGTCAAATAGTTTTATAGCCCATAAAATTTTAGTGCAATAAAGTGTAAGTTTCAAGTGGCTATGAACTCGCGTTGGTTTTTAATATTTTTTTTATATCTCAGCTAGTCGTGACAGTAACCCCGCGGTAGATGGAACGGCTCATTATTGCTGTTCGTTTGTGCATTAATCGCATCATGCGCAAACCTCAGTCCTTCTTCAGAGATTTTAGGCCAACCAAAAGCTGGTTATACCGAAGATACAGCAACTACTGCTTCTAACTACAATTTTCAATTGAATAAATTTAATGGAATAAGTTTTGCTCGTTAACCTGGCTCAATAACGAATGAAAACAAAAACAAAACTTTTAACATTTGTATTACAGATTCACTTGCCTCCTTCGCTAACAGTCATCCATCTTAACTCAGCTACACAAATCCAAGCATAACAGAAATATGACAGCAATTAATATACACACATAAATAATTCTACGAAAATATCAAATGTCCGTTTTATTAATAATTTATGCTACTGCTCTGGTTTAGCACCATTTAAGCATTTAACTTTACAACAACAAACCACCTTTAACACACCCAACACCTTAGCTGCCAACAGGCAACAGCAAACAGCTGTGCTGCATTCTAAATAAAGCACGCCAGCTGAGCTGAACTCATAAAATATGCAGCATAGTTAAACTTTAACTTTTTCGCACTGTCATTTTACAATTTATTGCTAATCGCTGGTGGAGTGACAAGCGGAACTGCGTTTATATTGTCACGATAGAATGCAGCGCGAATACCAATTGCCAGCAGCTGTTCGATTTCTATGCGCTGTTAACTGCTTCATTTGATTTAAGTGTGTACTTTTATTTTTTTCTTTTCCAATTATTTTATTGTCAACTGCTGGCATTTACATATTTCGCTAGTATTGATTTAAGTTGAAATTTATTGTGCTGCTGATTATTTCGTTATATATAATTAAATAAAATATGCCTAAGTGGTTTGAGTTTCAAACGGCAGCGCTGCGAAAAATTAACATACAAGCGCATGAAGCGCTGATGGCACTACTACATATACACACACATATATATGCACATATACTAATCGAAAATAACTCATACGCCTACGCGAACTAGCCTATGCCACAAAACACTGCCGAGAAGAGACCCACAAAACGTGCGGATAACAGGTGTCTGCCTGTAGCGGCTGAGCGAGTGTGAATTATATAATCAGTTATGTATTTTAAAGTGGCCATTGCGGCTTAATTAAGTGCCTGGCAAATAATTAATTGACACAAAGTTTTAAATATCACGGTGCAGTGCTTTAAACTGAATTATTATTATTTTTTTGTTAAAAAATGAAAACAAAAACAAACAAAAAATATTATATGTGGTCATTAAAACTGCAATTTAATTTGTTATGCAGCTGCGACACCTCACTGCCGCCGGGTTACTAATCGCTTAATTATTTAATGCGATTGCATAACTTGATATATCAAATGCACGCGCTGCTTATCGATATGTTAGCACGTAAAAATTGTGTTTTAATGCTTTTTTAAGTTTTTACTTTTTTTGCTTTTTCGTTCGTTTTCCTTTTTTTTGTTAAAGTTACTTACTTGTGCACTTAAATACTTTGTTTACCTATGCCTCTTCAATTAATGACAAATTAATGTAAATTAATGCAAGTCAGTTGCAATGTTCTACAGCGCTTAGCACGAAATAGCATACCATTTCACATAATTAAATTAAGCATTGTGCATTTTGCATTCATATTGAAGGTATCATTGCACTTTTTTTGCATCTTTTGAACCCTTCACTGCAATAATATAATTTAAATTCAACAGAAAAAAATGTATTTGTTGATTAAAAATGTATTTTAAACAAATTTGTGCATAAATCGTGACTCGACAGAGTATCTGCTGACTATTTCAAAAGAGTGTTTTACATATGATTGAAAGATTTATTTACGGATTTACATTTTTAGCCAGTAAATTTAGAAGTAATTGTGTTAGTATTTGTTTAAGTAAGCATTAGGAAACAATTGTATACGACTGCGGACTGGGAAAGAAAGAGCTTGCAACTGTTTTATTGAAATTGAATTAAAAAGTTCGTTATTATGTGTTAAACAGCAATGAATACATTTTTCTCGCTGCTTTTTTATAAAGAATCAGATACAACAAATAAAAAACTAAAACCTTGCAGCCCATCAAATTTTAGTATAATAAACTGAAAATATGAAGTAGCTGCGCTGCAGAAAAAAATTATCAATTGATTAAAAAAACCAACTTGAAGTTAGCTATTTTGTGGGATTTCGATAAATAACTAACTTTTAATTAGCTATGACAAAACTAACTTTAAGTTAGTTTTAAAGTCGTGCAGGAGTCACGCAGACATTATCGGGAGTTTGTATGTTTTATGAGTTTCTATTTAAATATCATTCAAAAATTACTTTCGATATAATTTTTTTCTGCACTTCGCAGCTTTTTTTCGTATTCAGTACACATTAAATAAATAACGAAATTTTATGTTATCATTTTGATGCTATATCTGATCGAATTATAATATGAGGCCATCTACAAAGAACATGAAAACAAGTAAGCAAATATGTAATGTTAAAAAAAAATAAGTAAATAATTAAAAATAAAAAAATTTAAAAATTTCTTTTTATAATAGATAGTGTATGTCTAAAAGTTGTTAGCTACAAGTTAGTTGAAACCTAATGCAGAGGAAACCAGCTCTCCCTTCGTTGCGGCCATCGCCCTTCAAAAGTAGTTAGTTACGGCCAAAGGAAATAGTTAATAAATAGTTACCACTAGTCGACTGCTAGTTAGTTAATAGTTAGCTACAAGCTAGTACCATTTCCTGCAGGGTGGTATTAACCGTTTATTTTTGCAATTTTTTTTTGTCGACGGTGTTAAACATTTTCTCCATACAAAGTATATTCGCGATTTTTCTTATATGTAAAAAATTGATAAAATCAATGAATATTTCCAGCTACTTCAAGCTTGCACTTTATTACTAAAATTGAATGGGCTAGAAGCTTTTGTTTTTTTTTTTTATTTCTTATATTTAGCAGCAGCAAAAATTTTTTTTATTGAAAATTCTTATTTTTGCGACCGCTAATTGACAAATGAAGATGGAGGACTGACATTTTGCCACCGGCAACGAAATTTTCTTACAGGGCCGAAAGAAAAAAAAATAGACCTTTTACTTGACATAGGCTAATGTAAATGTGAATATGAACAAGAAATTTAATATGAATATGAAAAGTTGCTAAGTCCACGTTTTATGAACGACTACATTTCGATATAGGAAGCAAGAAAAATTAATTACAAAAAGACCGATTTACTGATTTTATTATAAAGGATTACTTAGTTTATGTCTGCCCATTTCTTTGCAGTGAAACGTAAATTTACTATGTCCAATGGAGCACTGTAAATCCGATAAATTCAAAATAATAAAAAAATTTTTTATAAACGTCGAACTCCACCAATGAATATAGGCTATGTTTTGTTTTGAATTCGCAATTTGTTTTTAAAGAAATATGTTAGTTTGGGGAAGTTTTTCTTATCTTCTGTAAAATTTGAAAAGCTGTACTTAAAAAATATTCACTCTAAGCTAGCGATATTTTCTTGCCATCAAAAATATGTATATGTATAAAACTAACGATCTATTTGTTTTATATATTTCTCTGTCATTCTCAAAACATATATAAAATTTTTACTCCCTATTTACTCCCTAAGTGTCACTACATAGCAGCGCTTGGGGGAAAATACGAACCTACATATTAGGAATGAATAAATCACAAGTCAATTAAAAAACACTTATAAACGTAAACGCAAAAGTTAAAAAGCAAGCAAGAGAGAAAGTAGTCTTTTGTATTGAAAATTCTATAGGAAACTGCCATTATTTGACTGCCTGCATAGATGCATACATACAGAGGCGGATCCAGAAAGAAATTACGGGGGAGTTTTAAAAACATTTCTCATTGTAATCGACCTTCAATTAACTCTTTCCCCATGCATTCCTAACGAAATTAGGCATTTCTTCATTTAATTCAAAAAATTCTTAAGGTAGAATATTTCAACAAATTGAAATTTTACATACATATATACTTAAGCTAACCTTGTACATACACTGTGCAAGAGTAATTTTGCAACAGAATAGTTATGGTATAATTTGGAAAGAGCACATTATGCTGGCCATAGTCCACCGCGTCAGAGTTGTGTTTTATTTGCACTTATAAGTTAAGTGCGACTACAAAATACTGAAAAGTAGCAGCTTTGTTTAAAAAAAAATAAAATACTTGCACTTCGACCCACCCCCAGCCATTTTTCCTACCTTTTTAAAGGTTTGTTTCTTTGCTTTCAAAGAGAATGATCACAAGGTACAATTTTAAAATAACTGTATGTCGCTTTCGAAAAAAATGTTCCTCATCAAAAACTAAAGGTAAGATTGAATTTACATAATAAATTAAGAAAAACAAAAACAAACAAAATGAAAAACAAAAACCCACGATACAAGTATTGAAGGTAAAACCGTTCGCTCAATTCGTCGGCCATGACTTTTTTACGGAGTTCATCACCATGTAAAATGGAAAATAAAACAAGTAATTTTTAAGCAAAAAATGTAACCGACTTCAATTGATAAACCCTTAAAATTGATACATAAAATAATTTGAAACAGTTTTTAAAACAAGCTTTTATTTAACATTTGCACTAAAACAAAATAAAATAAAATAAAATAAAATAAAATAAAATAAAATAAAATAAAATAAGTCAAGGCTTTTGTTAAGGCTACTAAAAGCTAAATTACTGAAATTAACCTATTTAGGTACATATGTATGTATCACCAATGAAAAGTCATGCACTTATCATTTAGCTTTTAGTAACCCTAACTTTTAAAAGCCCTTACTTATTATAATTTTCTTATTTTATTATTAAATAAAAGTTGGTTTTAAACATTTTTTTTTAAATTATTTTATTTTGTAGGTACTTTTTGTTGCATTTTTCCCCAACGTTCTAGCTTTGAGCTAAACAAACAAATTTTCATCGATCGATTTAAGTGGGTATCATATATGAAGGGGTTAGAATCAAACGGTTCTAAGTACGTCTGACATTGTTTTGAGATAACTAAGGTTAAAGTTGATTACTTATTGTAAATTGTGGATAAATGCATTTAGTACCTTTATTGCCCGGTCAATAGATGGCACTACAATGTCCGAAATGACTTGGATCTCTTTGTCACCAAATAAACACTATAATTAACTATACAACTATGGATAAAACTTATATTTTCAAAAAATGTCACTTAAACCCTTATGATTCTATGTATGGAGTTATTTCTTTCCATGTAGTTAATATACGTTCTAAATATTAACCAAATCGGACTATAAGTACAGGGTTTTCAAATATCCCGACTCATGCGCCACCTTGCACATTAATTTAGCTTTCATATTGCATTGCCAGCGGGTTCTGAGCCAATTTTCTGTCTCTAGGTCTTCGAGAAATTGGTCAGAAATTTATTTCAAGATTTTCCTCTAACAAACATACCTACATACATACATATAGAGCAAGTTAAATAAAATTGTTGTAAACATTTTTTTTCCCGTTCCTTCAACTTGTAACAAAATTCAATTTCGAATCTTTTCCAGCAGTGGTGAGAATGTTTAAAATGTATTATAAAATATTCAATGTTTTTCTTTTTGGTACCCAGTTAAATAGATGTTCCGGATTTCAGACCCTAACCCCCACTAAATTCTCACCTACATACATACATATGCGCGTATATATGTACATATGTATGTGCCACCATATATCTCTGATGGTCCATAAAATGGACGTAACACCGAAACGACTTGTTGCACATACAAATTTTGCTACTTTACCAACAATGCAACAGCTGCTATCGTTTGCCATTCGATTTTGCAGAGCTTTTTTCGCATGTACAGCGATTGCAAAAACTTTTTCCACATCCAGGCATTTATGTGTTTGTTCTTAGCCACATAGGCATGCATAACAGACAACGCCTCCAATTACCACCTCCTTTGAAGTGCACACGCAGTATTTACAAGTTTACGTACGAATTTTTGCCGCAGTTTTATAGAGCTTATGCATACATGCATATGTATATTCGACACTTACTAAATGAAAAATGTGCCATTGATTGCATTCGCCCATTCATGTGCATTGGTGGCTCGTGAATTTTCAGTCTTTTTTCAATGTCAAATGGAAGCGTATTTGTTTTATACTTGTACATTCTGAGTGTACGTGAGCTTATGTGTGTGCAAATAAATGAATTCGTACATATGTATGTATGATCTGCTTCGAAAGCCATGCGAAGCTGTCAGATATAAAATGCAAAATTGTGTTAACAAGCGCGTGAACAATTTGTATTATATATTTTGATTTAATTTTATTGAGTTTTTGCTTGGTCGATTGGTGATTTCACATATACATAAATATTAACGTATGCATATACATATGCACTACATATGATACTCATGCATTGTAAATTGCTTTTCGATACACTTTCAAAAGCACTTGTTGTCTATTTCGCGGGTCTATGAATTTAATTTGGCTAACGCGTATATTTTAGATGAGTCTGCAGGCTTATCTGCATGATTAGAATTTCACATTTTTTCACGCGAATTCGATTTAATTTTAGGCAAAAATTTTCCTTTATTTTTTATGGATATCTATTGTTTGAAAGGTTTCAATGCTTTTGCCATATTGGACACGCTCCATTTGCTAAATTTTTTCCTGCGTTTTTTCTACTTTTATTTATTCAATTTGAAGCCATCATAGCGGGAATAGGAAATTTAAACTTAAAAATAAAACTATGTCGACAAGTACCCTAACATCCATGAATTTCAATTCAAGTCAGTCAGTTGCTTAAATTATTGCGGAAAGAATATAAATATAGTATTTTAAGTCATTGATAGATAGATAGATAAATGCACAGGCATGACAGAAGCAAGAGGCACTAAAACCCCAAAGATCTTTTGTATCCCTAAAGACTGTCTCTAACCCAGTATGCCCAAGACTCCCTCGGCCTCCGTGCTGAAACCTAAAAGAGCCCTGGTAGTCGAGTTCCTTGTTAAAAAAGGGTTTGACCATTGGAGCTTTGAAGTAAATCAATCTTTGTCTAGCCAAGCCTAGACAGTCCAAAAAATCAAAGCTCGGAAGTTTCCTCATCCTCAAGGCAGAGCCGGCATTCCGGCTGTCCAATTACACCTATTCGGTGCATATGAAATCGCAGTTGGTTGTGACCCGTTAGGTACCCGGAGAGTAGTCTAATGATATTCCTGTTTAGTTGAACAACATCCGATCTATTGAAAGGGTAGCCAAAGAGCTTGGCCTGTCTATACCCTCCCACAGCCTCCCAGTACCCACTCAATAATTATTTTTCTCGAAGAGGACCAACTAAGACCACAGAATGGTTCCGGTCCTAATAAGGTAGTTAATGATCCTTCTCGCGCCAGCTCGTCAGCGACCTCGTTGCCTTTGATTCCACAGTGGCCCGGCACCCAGCAAAAAGTGACTGCATTTTTTGCTGATAGAGTTTGAAGCCTGTTAAATTAGTCTTTAACAAGTCATCTAAAAAGATAACTATAAAAGCGCCCCTCAAACCCTTTTCAAAGTTCATTTCTGCGCGGGTTATTATAGCTTAAACTTTAGACTGGAACGCCGTGGGCCATATTCCCATGGGAATTGGTAGTTTGGTGCCGGGTCCATAGACACCTGCACCTGCTCTGTCATCCTCGAACCGTCCGAGTACCGATGTATGTATCTGGGATCAAGAACAGGGAGTCCGTTTTCCCAGTCGTCGCGATCTGGGATTTTCTTTTGGAAATTTGTCCCAAAGCAGATCTTCTTTGATATGGATTCAGAAACTCCGCAAATTCTCAAACCTGGTATCCTCCCAAGAATATCTGCGTGAAGTTTCTTTCCATGGAAGCATTCATTGGATAGTCTAAGTTGCAGCTCCCTCATGGTTGCTGTTTTTTGAATAAAAATATGGAGGGGAGTCCATCCTAGAAGCGACTCTAGAGCCGCAGTTGAGCAGGTTCTTATCTATCCAGTGGCTGAGAGACACGCCATTCTTTGTAATTTATTGAGACTTAGTATGGCAGAGTCTTCTGTCACCATACTACGGATGCATAAGACATAATCGAACGGGCCATTCTATCAGTTTTGAGTTCAGTCCCCAAGTCATGATGCAAATGAAAAATTGAGTAACTCCCTGGAGTATCTTACTATTTATGGCGCGATTTAGTTCAAACTTAGCAAGCCTCGCTAGAATGGCGAATTATACGTACGCATGGATGACGAGGCTCCGTTGAAAAGATCCGGTTTCTTGGCACCTGTGGATGGACAACGAAAGAAAGGGCGTCTAAGAACAAGATAAAAGGACCAAGTTCAGAAAGAATTGTCTGACGTCAGGATGAAAAGGTGGCGCAAATCCCCAAAGTAGAGAGGCAATTGGCGAAGAAGAGGAAGAAGACAACAAACAGAAAAATATTCACTTTCGTTCAAAATCCAGTTTGATACGAGAGTCGGTAAATTACTCACTTAACTCCTATTAGAACTTCAAAATAACTGCTACAGCATAAAATTAGTTACAGTTTACAATAAAATACAACGTTTAAATGGAATTTGTGGCTAAAGAGCTTGATTTGCTATCAAATTTTTAATCACTCTGTTAAGAATTTTTATAACGATATATAGACAGCAGATAGATAGGGTTTGAAAGATGCTTATTTTTGCGAATTGTAGTTGTGATAAGTAGTATATGCGGGAAATTTTTTTAATTTTAATTTGGCAAACATTGCGATATATTCTTCAAGAGCGTATCAATTCGAAATTCTCGGTTTTTCAGAAAACGCGAAGAATTAATTTTTAGAACATGTTACTCATATGGGAAAGGAAGTAAAATGTAATGTCTTTGAATATTTTTAGCGCGTAATATAAATGTGACAAATATTGAATTAATACATTTTTAAAGAATGGATGTGTGCATGTAGACTCGAGGTATTAGATAGTAAATATAATTTCCAGCGGAAATTCGATACTTTACCTGCGCTCTACATACTTTCAAAACAAAGTGTTTTGTATGTAGTGGGGGGAAAAATATCGACCCCTTTGCGCAAAATTATCGTATGAGCCAGAAACTAAATTTTACAGGAGAGCGTTTTTTCTACTTTGAATTTTTTTTATTTCAATCTTTTTACTTTGTACAAAATAAAGGGTGATTAAATTTTAAGGGCCGATGTTGAATGTGAACCACACCTAAACGTCAAGTGTTTTTCTGCATTTCATTTGACATTTCTCAATTTCAGACTAACTCAATTTGAACATGGAAAGATACACAATCGAGCAATGTTGGCAAGAAAATCATCTTCAGTGATGAGGCACATTTTCACCTCAGTGGATTCGTCAATAAGCAGAATTGTCGCATTTGGGCGAATGATAATCCAAGAGTGCTTGTCGAAAAACCAATGCACCCACAAAGAGTGACTTTTTGGTGTGGTTTATGGGCTGGCGGCATCATCGGGCCGTATTTTTTCCAAAATGAGGCCGGTCAGGCAGTTACTGTGAATGGTGTTCGCTATCATGAGATGATAACGAACTTTTTATGGCCCGAATTGGAACATATGGATGTGGACGATATGTGGTTCCAACAGGATGGTGCCACTTGCCACACAGCCATCGAAATAATGGCTCTTTTGCGCGATAAATTCAATGGCCGTATTATCTCACGTGGTGGCGATGTTAATTGGCCACCAAGATCATGTGATTTGACACCGTTGGACTACTTTCTTTGGGGTTATTTAAAAGAAAGGGTGTACGTCGATAAACCAGCAACAATTCAAGAGCTAAAGGATAAGATAATTCAGCACATTAACGGCATAGAACCTCAATTATGCCTCAGCGTGATCGAAAATTTGGACCATCGGATGGAGGTGTGCCGCCGAGGTCGCGGCGGATATTTGGCCGATATTTTGTTCCATACATAATTGAACCACACCATATTATCATAATAAAAAGAAATTACAATAATTTCCAAAATAATTTGTGTTTTA
>JAPVRG010006212.1:3234-15324 GCA_029783565.1 Rhagoletis cerasi
TGAAAGAGGAATGGAGAATAAAAACGAGAGGAAATGAGAAAACGTCAAAACTAACGCCGCGTTTATTTGGGTATGGCGCGCGCTGGCACTCGTTGGCGTTAGAAAACGCAACGCTGGCGCTCCAATTTAGGGACGGCAGTAAAGTGATTCTTGCAAAGGCCAGTCAGGGTGGTGCTGACTTCCTTCTCAGAGAGGGAAAGAGAAAGTTACGAGCCCTGGTAGGACTGATTATAGAATGCAATGAATGGGGGGCAATTTGTGGTCACTAAATTATCAAAAACGATGATTTGTGTATATCTTGCTTGAAGTATTAGCATAGTACAGAGCATTTCATCTGCAGCTGTTCGGCATTCGACGCACTTAGATGATGCGTTTTTGGGTAAGATATATTGTGAATTGACAACATCCTAAAACTCACTAAAGAGTCTAGTAAGTTTGTTGAGGAGTAGTGATATCCCACGCCCATTTGTTTTTCGCTTTCAACTTAAAACTTTCTCAAGGCCTTAAATGAAAAACCATGCCTTAGCGCTTGAAAAATCGGTCTGGTTTTTCCGGCCTACCACAATTGCATTATATTCTGATTATTCATGAGTTTATTGTGCCATCCATCAAAAATTTGCAAGTTTATGGAAATTGATCTAAGTAAGTGAAATACCCATCCATGCCAGATGCTTTGAGATGTAGTTCCGAGTATCTTTTCTCACAGATATTTATTATGGCTCTGTTAATTTTTCTACGAAGACGCTCTCGGGCACAGATTTAAATCGCGAAAATTTCCGCTTGGAATATCTATGGTTGGGTAAACTTTTCTTAAATCTAGTTCGAAATATGCCGGTCGCAGTGCTCCCCTTATCATTTTTAGATCCATTGTTGTACCACATCTGGTACCATTCGCTGCTGATTGTGATTACCGCCTTACACGCGTCACTTTCAGGAATTATAACCTTGTAGGGCTGAATCTAATATATAAAAATCTCGTTCCTGGTGTTTGTGGTCGAACTCCTCTGAAACGGCTCGACCGATCTTTATGAAATTTTTTGTGTATATTTGGTAGGTATGAGAATCGGATGCAAAGTATATTTCATACCTCTAGGTGCAGGGGGCGGGGATATATGAAAACAATTGCATACTCATGGAGAAAAATTGTGGTTATTGGGAAAGGGGGCGTGGCACCTCCCATAAAAACTGAAATTCTCATACTGCATATCTCTGGAAGTGTCCATGGTAGAGTACTGTAACTTTGTATGAAGATATTTGAAATCAATCACATAGTCATAAAGAAAATTGGGGCGTGGCACCTCCAATACAAACAGAATTTTTCATACTGCATTTCCCGGTAAATGTTCATGGAAGAGGACTCGAACATGGTATGGATATATATGAAAGCAATTGCAAACTTATGGAGAAAGATTGGGGTTATTGGAAAAAGGGGCGTGGCACCTCCCACACAAACCGAATTTTTCATACTGCATACCCCTGAAAGTGTTCACGATAGAGTACTAGAACTTACCTCACATTCGTTAATTTTTATTAAACAAACCAAGATATAGAAATAATTTATAGGGCGGAACAACGTTTGCCGGTTCAGCTAGTAAAGTATAAATTCGGTAGCATTGCGTCTGGCAATTTGACAACGCGGACACTAATGAATGGTTTTGAGACACTCGGCTGATTCATGAACTAACCACTTTTCAAAGAGTGCCGAACCTATGGCAGTCTTAGAAAATTCCCACAAGCCCATGGGCTTACCCAGCTTGGAAGTGGGAGGGGCTGGGTGTTGGGTTTCTCGATACCGCCCTCCTAAATTTCATTCTGGCTACGCGAATGGACAAGCCCCTTCCTAAAAGAGTATGGTTTGAGGCGGTATGCCTGCGATCATTCCAAGATTATCTGTAGGACATATGCGCATGGCTTCTGTGATGGCCACACAGATCCGCCATAACGCCAATGTAACAAGTACTCTTATATCTTAACAGTTCATTGTAGGATACGAAGCCAAATAAGCAAACTGAGAAATATGCAGTTCAAATAGCTCTTGTCGGTATTTCAATATACTTAGCATTAACTTCGAGAATACAATTTCTGCCACGATGTGTTGAGTGCTATGTGGCCACATATGACCTATGATCGCAACGCACATCTTCTTCTGTAACAATGCATCTATCTACATTATTTATTTGCTTGAGAAACGCAAATGTGATCAAGCTCTGAGTATTGTTTTGTTTTCCCTTTTCTGACGCTAGCTCTAAAAACTGGCACACACACACCTGTCATCACTTTGAATCAAAGTGGCTTTAAATAATCTCTTCAACTATTTCTATTCATCATAAATTCTTACAATTTATCTTTTCTTTACGTTTTTTCTACAGTCACATATTTCTCTTGGTCTAATTTTTTTGTTTGCCTTAAATACCGCCATTAACTAACTTGGACTTTTGTAGCTAATGCAGAGTGCATAATCCTGTGAGCTAAGCTTAAGTAGCACAACATGGAACTTGAGCAGCAAAAAATGACACTATAAAGCCACTAAAATGCATTAAAGTACAACAAACTATTTGCTGTGGAACGTTAAAATGGAATAGGGTAGAAATCGCGCGGCTATTTGCTTACTCACTAAAAGCTCACTACATACTACTTAATAGCACAGCAGAAGTGCCAATAGAGAAAATAGAGCACATAGAAATAAAATAGAGCACGAAACCATATAAAAAGGCACAGAAGCAAAGCAGAAGTTTTAGTATAAGTATGAAAAAAATGTATCTAAGCGAAAGGCCAACTAAATTGTAGTAAAATAAAATGGAAATAAAAAAATAAGTTCGCTACTCAAATAAAATAAAGTAAACAAATAAGTGAACAGAACTGCATATATTTGTATGTATATATGTACGTACATTAGGGTGCATCATTCTCCATATAAAAAGAAATCGTTATTGTTTTTCGATCGGAATTATAAAGTTTATTATACACATTTTAAGACATTCGCCAGAATATTTCGGTAAAATATATATTGAGACTTACTAGACCGACTTGAAAATATGTACCTCTTAAAATCGATTTTTTTTATATAAATAATAAATTTAGTTTTTAAAAATATTTTTTCCAAAAAATTACCGCAGATGTTAGAAGAGGTCTGCATAAAAATGTTTAAAAATTGTATGAACGGAATCAAAATAATACACTTTCTGGAGGTATTTTCAAATCTGTATAGCTCACGTAAAATGTAATATTTTTCCGAAATATTTTGGTAGAGGTTTTAATATATAATAGAACTTTTGTGCATAAGTGTGTTACGAATTTTTTGGTTGTTCTTCTTAACGCAAGACTTCTTACAATTTGCGCAATTGATCATATCTCTTTGATATTTTATATTGATTGAGGGCTTATGCATGGCAATCAAGAACAAAGGCATTTGCTAACTCAGTGTGCTAGCATCGACACGAGATAGAAATGCTGTGCAAGACAGATACTCGATTTGAGAAGAGCAGTTTGATGCAAATCAGCTGGAACATTTTGTGAAAAATAAAAAAAGAGCTTTAGTTATGGATCAGAAAAAAGAAATACTTTTACAAAAAATTAATCCGCCAGATGGGGCTAGAGTATTAATTGCATTTCTATAAAATTTAACTATATAAAAAACATTAGCCAGTAGTCATAGTCGAGATAAAGTTGACAGACATCTCATTGAAAATTATGTCAAAAAACTGCTACTAACTTTAGAGTAGACTTTATCTTAACTGTGACTACAAGACATTGTTGTTAAATTCATCAAAGCTGCATTTTCAACTGCAAGTATATGAAAAAGTAGTAAGCTACGTGGGGTAAAAGCTAGTTTTACATAAAAAAGGAAAAGTGACTCATAATTCAGTAAAAAAAGCTTATTTGTTTCACGCCAATTAATGGCTTTTTGCACACTGCCATTTTAATATTTCGACAGGTTTGGAAGTTATAGTCTTTTTTTTTGCATAACTTTAGGACTCTTGAGGCACGTCTTTCCATTATCCGATTTTTTAAGTCTTTCGCAAAGCACATTTTTATGACCAAATTAACCAATCTAGGAGGAGTCTTGCTTTGTAGGTCAAAGTTGAAAAATAAGGCGCACCCTAATGTACATACAGTCTTATCCGGAAAGCCGTCCTAGATGATTAAGGACATTATTATTTAGATCATTTCTGATTAATTTTGTTACATGATATGATGTCCAAAACTTAAAAAAAAGTAATTCAAGGAAAATAATGAACATTTGTGTCAGGCGGCCATGTCAGGAATGAATTATAATGTATAAAGAATTTTAAATTGTTAATTTTTTTTTAGTCACGTCTTTTTACAATTTTTTTCTTACGAAATTTTACTCTGCCCAATTTGGGCCCGCAATCTTTAATTTAAGTGTTATACCTTTTTGGATAGCTAAAAAGACTTACTAGTTTTTGAAAAAGTTTGCAGAACAGTTTCCATACAAAAATTGTTTCCTAATGATTTGAATTGAGAAACGCTTAGTGAAAAATCGTAGATTCAAAAATTAAAATAGCAGCCGTTTTTACCTATCAGGGCTTGGTTCGGTGTTTCCTTGGGGATTTTTATTAATTGACATACTAACGAAACATAAAAAAAAATTGGATACTTGAACCAACATTTAAAAAAAAAGTGGACGTATGCAAAAAAAATATTTTCTTAAAATAATTTTAAACTCGAATATCCCAAAGACGGTTAAGTTTTGGCCATCATGTTATTTAGCCAAATTAATAATAATGTTCTCAAGCAGCTAAGGCGATCTTGCTGGTAACCAGCATATTAAATTGGTAACAGAAGCTTCAAAAAATATAACTGACAATTTTAAGTTTTATTTTGTTTTGTTTTCTTTGTAATGGTTTATAACTTCAATAATAAAATACTTTTCATAATTGATTTTTGTATTACTTTAAGCATACGGCTGAAGTCCTTAAAAACATAAAATTTACAAAATTTCAATTTTAAGCGCAAAATTAAGCGCATTTCTGGTTATTTGACTTTTTCTTAATCTATGTAAAACTACGCAAATTTTGATACTTCTTGCGTTAGCTAAAAAAATTTGTTCTCATACGTGGATGGCACACCCTAATGTAGGTACATATGTACATATAAGTATATAATAAAACTATAAACCAGTCTGTATGTTATCAATGTATGTATATACATTGTCTATATCGTTTACGTACATATATATGTAGCTACTCACCTTAATGCCACTGCCATTTGGTCGATGCTTATCCACATTGCCGCCCAGCGTATTCGGATTGAAGCTATATTGGAATGCGTCCAGGACATTGCTGCCGCGCGCACGCTTCGTACGCGTCACAATGCAGAATATAGCGCCAACGAGGAAAATAATTATCACCGTTAGAATAACAATAACAATACCAATTGAGAATTTCTCAGATGGTTCCTGATCGATGGGACGTGGGGCAATTACTGTGTGAAATAGAAGTAGAAATAGAATGAAATTAAATAAATGTATATGTATATGCAGGTCTTTATATACATACAAACATATACAAACATATGTGCATATACAAATTTATAGGTAGCAAATGGCAGTCATGTGTTCAAGACAGTGTGCCAAGCTACATAAAACTCACACAAGGATTGTAGCACAAAGTGTTAGTTGCATGCAATTTTGCACCGCACTTTCATGCATTAAATTAAAGATAAATATTTAAAGGGAAAATAACATTTTCAATTATTTTCCAAGCGCGCACTTAATTGTTATATGCATTTACTTTTTCTGTTTCTTTTGCTTTTATTAATTTTATCGTTGTCCTCTTGCAACAATCTTTTTGCTTTTGTCTGCCATTAACTACCCGCTTACTGCTAATTTTTATACTTCTTCGTTTTTACATAATTTCAGTGTCACTTACATTGTGGCCCGTTATTGTAGCCGAGGCCAGCACCACCAGCGGCGCCTGCTGCCGCACCTAGGCCATCACCCATGTTGCTGCCGCCATTCATAGTGCCCATTTTGCCCATGCCATTCTTCTGACCGTGATGATAGTCATTACTTTGTAATGGATATTCGCGTGTATCCTGTGGCAATGTGGCGCGTTGCTCGGACTCATCTGTGAAATTTCCCACGGCAGGCACTGCAAGCAGAAAAGAGTGTAATAAAAGTGTTAAATTGGTTATGGGCGGTAGGTGGAGTTAAAAATTATCAAATGGAAGTTGTTGAAAATTATAGTATATTATTATTTGTCATGGGTATATAATTACATACAAAATTTAATAATATTATATTTTATTTAATGTATATTTCTGTCAGTTTATAAAGAAAGTACTGAAATAAATATTTTACATCATGTCAGCACATATTAACCTAATTGTCGGGTCTGACCATCAGGTCGCAGGCAGCTTAGCCAGGGATGGCCAGCTCAAACATATACCCGAACGTGCTAGTCAAACGTGCTCAACATAAATTAAATAGATTCCCGCAGCATCCCTCTGGATTTAGCAATCCAAGAGGAGGCAATGAAAACGATGTGTCGGCTGCACTCGTTTGGTCTGTGGCACGAAGATCGGAGCTCTGGGCACAGAGCGTTATTCAGAAGGTTGTCAGGGCAATATCCTTTGTTTTTGGCATCGAATGAGTTGGGGCTGAACCCCGTTACAAGATGGAATGAGCTTGAACTTGTGTGGGTACCAGGATACTACGGTGTTCAAGGTAACGAACTGTATGATGAATTGGCGAACTGCGGTTCTCTGGAACGCCCAATTGGACCGGAGCGAATTTTAGGGCCAAGCATAGCCGGAACGATCGGGTGCATCAAGGATCTCATAAACAAAACTCATAAGAGCCGTTGGTGCACTATTGACACCTGCGAAATAACCAAGTGTTTCCTGAAAAAGCCTGACAGGGTGGTAGCAAAATTTCTTCTCAGACAAGGACGGAGTGATCTACGAGCCATGGTAGGACTAATTACGGAGCTCAATCTATGGGGACAACGTATGGTCACCTTAGGCATAACCGACGATCCACTGTGTACACCATGTTTGGAAGACGAGGATAGTACAGAAAATTTTCTCTGCCGCTGTATGGCCTTTGCCAGATTCAGATGGTACATTTTTGGGTCGGATATACTGAGAATGGACGACGAACATTCTCTTTCCCTCAACAAACTGCTAAAATTCATAAAGGAGTCTGGTAAGTTTGCAGAGGAGCAGTGAGGTGGTTAAACAAATAAATGAGTTAAATATGTTTATTAAACAAAATTTAGCAATATGGATATCAATAGAAAGGTGATTTAAGGTGATTTCAAAAATTATTTGGACAGCGTTGCCAGCTGACAGAATTTTTATTTTTTTTTAATATTAACTTTAAACGCCAAAATACAATTTTAGCAAAAGCATCGAACAAAAAGGAAAATATAAAATAGCTGCTGCCACCTATTTCAACAAATAAAATTAAATAATTAAACTAAGTATGCAGCGTAATCGAAATACTGTTATCAAGAAAGAGATTTCTAACATTTGTTTGGTGAAATATTTTTCATTAGAGTTGTCACTTTTAATAAAAATGTTGGTTGTGAGATACAGGTTTCAAAGCGAAGATGTTTAATGACGTTTTGTTCTAGAGATATTTGTGAATAGGGCTGTATTTACATAGAGTACCGGAGGAGGAGGGTTGCCACCTTCAGCACATATATTTTCTAAGATTTAGACACTCAGGTAGAAATGTGTATGAATAAATCATTTTTTACAAATGTTTGTATGTATGTATCTTCCTTCACATCTTTATGTAGGTGCCCAGTAGGCAAAAGAAGGGCCTGAGACTACTTCTAGAAACACTTCTAGTCCTTCCGTTGGCAGACAGGAGTCCTTCTGGTTCTCATTCCTTTTTTGTATGAGATGTCCCACTTGTTAAGGCCTTACATTTTCCTTTATCTGGGAAGGACTTCCATGTGGCCTTCCATAAGTCCTTCCATAGTCCAATTTTTTCGTTGGGGTACGATTGCGTTCTGCACTTAACAGATGCTTTTTCATATTTCGGAAGCACAAAAAAAATATTTTATCATTTTATAACCACGTTGCCTATGACAGAATTTGAACCCGCACCCTCCTGAAAGCTAACAAATAGTGGCCAGCATCTCTGCGCACTGAGCTACAGCCACGCATGAAAATGTGTTTTCAAATGTTCACTTTGAATCAAGGCCAAACCAAGCGATTGGGGCATTGTTTATTAAAATTTTTTTTATTGAATTGCAAAACTACATCACCCTGTCACAAGCCTTCTGTGAGAAGCCCTATGAGAAGGCCCTTTTCGAGAAGCTCTTTTGCAAATGCCAACTGGGTATGTGTACTTACATATGTATATGTAAGTAGATAATTTCACAACGACAGCCAGTTTGGAACTAAATGAGTTAGCATTAATTTAATTCAATTCATAATAAAGTTATTTAAACGCTGTCGTTTAAAAAGTTTGCGGTTATCAATGGCTTAAATTATACACTCGTGAAAGGAAAAGTTACTAATTTCATGGAAATATGCAGTCGTACATGTATGTATAGATATTTGTATACAAATGAGTTCATATACATAAGAACATACTTATGCACATATGTATAACCTTAGATCCAATTAAAAATATCAAAAAGCATTTGCCAACTTATAGGAAGCAATGAAAAGCAGACATTCGTGAAGTGCATTGTCATTTGAAAAGTGAAATAGACAAAACCATTTGGGACAATTTGAGACAACACTTGAGGCAATTACCGCTCAACAAATTGTCACGCACAACAAACACAAGCAAGGACATAAGCAATTGCTGCTGGAGGTTATTGTTTAGAAAAGGCAGAAGCAGCTGCTGGTCTCGGCTGCTGCTGCTGCTGCGGGTTACATTTACCCGTTGCGACTTCATTGTTTGGCAAATAACAAAGGATGGCAAAGGATGTGAATGCAGTAGCCGAAAAGGGGACATACTACGACGCTATTATTGTGGTGAAGAGCGTGGAAATAAGTAAATGAAAGTAAAGTAAAAGTACTGCTTGTACGACGCAATTGCCAAAAAATAAACACTTGAAAATCTTCTAGTAGTCAAAAGAAAACAATAAATAGAGTAATATACAACAAATTCATGCGAAGAGGGAAAAAACAAAAAAAAAGTCGATGAAATAAGTAAATCACAAAATAAATAAAGAGTAAAGATAAATAAAGCATTCAAGTGACTGCAGAGGTGGAAAGATGAGAGTTCTGTGGCACAAAACTACAAAAGCTACCCCATATCCTTCACAAAGGTGTTCCTAAAGGCACTCAAACCCTCGCGACGCGTCGAGTAGAGTGAGTTGTTGAAAAATTGTAGTGGGCTCATGAATAAATAATTCTGTGAAATCCATGTGACGCAATTGAAAATCAAAAAAATCACAAATGCTATCAATACACCTTTGTTATTTTTATTTTTTTATTTTTTGCTGCCTGGGAAAGCAGCGCAGTTAATCGCGCGCATAAAAGGATTCAAAGGCACTACGCACAGTTGACTGCAGACAGCAGCCGTTTAACTCGATTTCGCCGTATCCTAGCAGGGGGGCGCAACCGCAGCGTTTGCGAATACAAAAGCTAACAGCAAAGTAAATTAGTAGTTATGAGAGCAGACGGCATGCGAAAAAACGCAACGAGTTGAAAAGTAAAAAAATAAAAAATGCAATAGAGAAGAGGGAAAATTGCATGCGAAAAAACATAAAGCGCGTCGCACGTAAAATAGATGCACGCACTTTGTCAAACAAAAGTAAAAAATACAAACAGTAAGGAAGCATAAGGACAAAGCAACAGCGAAAAGTAGTGAGGAAGACAGACCGCAGCGCTAAAAAATAAAACTACGCACATTGAAAAGCGCACAAACAGCGGACAGCAAATCACAGCGCCTTTGTTGTGGTTTGGCAGTGATATAAAAGCAAAGCATGTACAGTTGTTAAAAGAGGATATGCAATACTGAAGAAGAAGAATGCTGAAGTAAAACGAACAAATTTTTGCTGCCCTGCTGCGTTCTCTAGTGCATACGAGGGGCTGTCGAAAAGTTCGCGGCATATACCCTTTTTGCAACTCTCTACACATAGAAAAATATGACCTATAGAACCAAAAAAATGTCGGTATGGCGACTTACGCAGCCGAATAGGTAGAGCTCTAAACTGTCATTGGAAGTGCATCACCAACTTTCACTAGCATCGAAGTTTCGGGCGCTAATTGTGAATCCAAAAGCCTTCAAAGCCATTAACATATTGTTGCCATAAAATCCGGGTACAACGGAATAAACTGCCACAATGTAGATAACCTGTTGTGCAAATATACAGAACTGCGTAAGACCAGAATGAAGTTTCTAGTCAAGTCATTATTCGGTAATTTGACGGATAAGTGAAAATAACCCATTGCGACTTCTTAGGTTCTTAAACTCCATGAATTGGATTTAAGAGAAATAACCATTTTCTCATTTTCTTGCAGTTCATTTTCAGTTTAAATTACGAGTTTTGGTTTTAAAATGGCACATTTAAGTGCGACTTAAATCGTAACCGCCCCAAATGTTGAATTGAACTTTTTATGCAGTATGCAGTGAACTTTTTAAGTTTGCTATCGTTATTTTGGATTTTTATTTTTTCGATCATTTTTAACCGTTGTAACAGAAACGGATGTTTTATGACCGCTTTAAATCTTTTATGATCGAAAAAATAAAAATCCAAAATAACGATTATTTTTTGATTGAAAAAATAAAAATCAAAAATAACTATTATGGTTTGATCGAAAAAATAAAAATCATAAAATAACGATTAAATTTTATCGAAAAAATAAAAATCAAAATTAACGATTATGGTTTGATCGAAAAAATAAAAATCATAAAATAGCTATTATTTTTTATTCGAAAAAGTAAAAATCAAAAAAGAAGCCAAATTTTAACGGTTAAATTATGGTTTTTATTATAAAGATCATAACCGTTACGGTCCCCGGTTTAAATGTCAAAAAAGGAAAAAAAATCTAAAATATTACTTTTGAAAGTCGTTTTTAAGGACAAGGTAATTTTTTATTCAACTTGACGTTCAAAAGTAAAATTTTAATTTTTTTGTTTTTTTTTACCTAAAATCTCTTAAAATATTTCGTTTTTCGGTTCTTGCGACCATGTCAGCGGATTACTTGATGCAAGAGCAGCCAAATATGAGCTTTTTAAAAAGTTCACTGCACACTGATTTCAGATCAAAACAGAAAATAAATTGATAAGCCCCTACTCTTGAAAGTCATTTGAAAGGTCAAGGTAATTTTTTTTTTATTGCACGAAATGATTTTTATTGAAATTTCTTTTTCAAAAGCTTTAAAATGTTGTTAAATTTATTTCGCTATCCGTTCTCATTCTCGAGGTCAAAATCAACGGCTAACCTGTACATTGACAAAGGAGGCCAAGCTTCAATTCTATGTAACACTTATTCCGATATTTAAAAACTCCAGTGTTCTGGGAGTCACTTTCTGCCGGGAGCTTGAAAAAGACTGTACTACCTGCAACAGAGGAATAAATTTAGCTGTCTCGTGAGTTCCGCGTCACTCTAGAACCATTGCGTTATGGAATTCTAGCTAAAGGTATAGCATCGATCCCAACATCCAAACACATGTCGATGTTATGATAATGCCCGAGCGTTATTTTGTCCTATAGTTAGTTGGGCTTACCCGGCCTATGAAAATATACATAAGCTAGCTTCCTAAACAACAAAAAGCACAGATTAATATTAAAGAGATGTCATCTTTATACTTATTTACTCAGACTCTTGGAAGTAAAAAGAATTATTATCTAGTGACTGAGTAAGCTAATCTTCTTCTTCTTCTTGTTTGGCGCTGAAACCGCTTAAGCGATTTTGGCCGAGTCCAACAAAGCACGCCAGTTGTTTCGCTTCTGTGCCAACTGACGCCAATTGGAAATGCCAAGTGAAGCCAAGTCCTTCTCCACCTGGTCTTTCCAACGCAGAGGAGGCCTTCCTCTTCCCCTGCTACCACCAGCGGGTTTCGAGTCGAATACTTTCAGTGCTGGAGCGTCTGTATCGATTCGAACGACATGACCAAGCCAGCGGAGCCGCTGTACTTTAATTCGCTGCACAA
>JAPVRG010006309.1:0-10191 GCA_029783565.1 Rhagoletis cerasi
TTATTTCTCGACGTTGCCGTATCGAATACCTTACACAATGCGACAAAAGTGCTGCCATGTCGAATTTTACCAGACTTTCGTTCGACACGACTGTAGACAATGCTAGTGTTGTCGAGTCGTGAAATTTTCTCTAATTTACGACTTACGCAACGAGGCTGTTAATTTTAATCACTTTCGCACGCGACATGTCGCAAGCGACATTTTTTTCCATCATTATATTTTTGTTAATATTGCTTTTAAACGAATTTTTAACGCAAAAAAAACATGCATTTTATACAGAATATACTTTATATTTTGACTTCAGCGCCACCTAGCGGGTACATTTTTGGAAATTTCTGACTTACGATGTTTCAACTACACATTCCAAAATTGAGCCAAATCGGACCATAAATACGGTTTTTCAAAATATCTTGACACTGGCGCCACCTAGCAAGACGATTTTTCGCAAAAATATTTCTGCTTACACAACCAGCATATATTACAAAAAGCAGTCAAATTGGCCCATAAATACGTTAGATATATGACTTTTGTTTTTTTCTTCGTGGTTGACGTTCTGGTGGAAACGCCCATATGTACCTGATTAAAGGTCTTTAAAATCTACAAGTTTGTTTGCGCACATAAGTTTCCTTCGAGGAATACACTGCGGTCTAGTACACAAAACAAAAGTAAATAATGCATTTTTTTCAATGCATTTGCAAATTTACAACAAAATGCGAACGGCTGCCGGCAAAACCATATGCACCGGATTATGATTACCCATACTATTTTTTTCTTGTAGAATGAGCTTTGTACTTATAAAAAAAAATTACGAAAAAAATTTACCATGGAAAACTGTTAATGTATTTCCGCAAATGTGTTATTTTTAAATTAAGTTTGAAATTTGGATGAAAATTCTGGATACCATCGACAAGCGATAATCGCTCAGTAATCGTTTATCTACTTCTAGTCGACACTCGCAATAGGGGGAACATTTTTTATATTAAAGAAAAGCACACAATCCCTATATCAATTTCATCATTTTATTCCATTATTTATCAAACATATTTGAATTTTCTTTTTTTATTTTATTCATTGGGACCGGGCAATTGAACGCTCGATAGGCCTGAAAATAATTGGTTGTTGTTTTTGTAACCGCATACGAATTCCCCAAAGAGTTGAAAGGAAATGATGTGGGAGTGACAGTCCTTGGCCAGATATGAATCTGGGTCGTTCCGGTTACGTAGACCCAACTGTCGTGGAAAAATAATAATATTTGGTCGAATCTTGCTGAGACCCTTTTTTCCTTTATTTCACCAAAACTTAAAGCTAAGCTAGGGAGCCATTCCGTTGGATATTTTATTGAGAGTTGGGAAACTTGTATTGGGACCTGTTCTTCAATCATGTTTAAGAAGTTCTCGTCATTGTCGCAATTCCATATTCCTACCCTCGTCATTGTCGCTTTATTGTAGTCTCCTACAATTTTTTCCTTTTGCATATTTTTCTTTGAGGTATGAGAATTTCGAAATTGGAAGAACTTGGGAATGTTTTAGCTTTCTGAAAAGCTATTCTTAGCTTTTTGAAAAGCTATTCTATAGCACACAAAAAAATTGCAGGTGTGGCATACCAGAATAGTAATTTCTTACGCATTTTGGATCGCTGAATCCAAATCTGTGGTCAGAATTCAGAAGTTGTTGTGACTATCACTAATAATCATAAGGTTTACCCTTGTTGTGTTACGATTAAATCACTAAATAAATACAAATACTCATGCCTTCTACGGTATCCGACGGATGCCACCCGCACGGATCTAATCCTATTCGCACTATCATAACAAGCTAGTGTGAAGGATTAGATTCGTGCCATTTGCATTCGTCGGACCCGAATAGGCATGTATCTGACGGATGCCATTTGCACGAATCTAATTCATCACACTAGCTTGTTATGATAGTGCGAATAGGATTAGGTCCGTGCGGATGGCATCCGTCGGATACCGTCATAGGCATGGCTATTTATTTTTTATGTATATTTAACGCAATTTATTAGCGAACACATAAAATTTAACTCTGTCTTTATTCCTTTAGATATCATTTAGTTGAAAAGGAACACGATTCAGGCGAAGGATCTCATCAAAGTGGTTGTTCAGAAGATCGCACACCTGGTGCGATGGCACGCGCAATAACGGTTCACGCCGACACAAAGAAGGTCATGTACTTTGCTTAAATGCACTTTGGGAACTTTAATATAAGTATTTCCATGAATATACAATTTTAGATAAATATTCTAGTAAAAAGTTGCTGGATTAATCGTATGATTTCCGTTTCCATTTTCTTCCTTTTTTTATGTATAAGTGAGTGCAGATTTTTGATGAACTCAATACGTAGTTGTTAGCAGCATAAATCAGAATAGCGCATCAACAAGGTGTACATCATTATTATTCAAAAAATAAAAGCTGCGAAATAAAAAAATTGTATAACAAAATAATAGCCAAGTGAAATCCAATCAACATTTTACTAGTTTATGTACTTAACGTTGTATGTTAGTAAAACCAATGTAAATCCTAAATCAAAATTCTTTGCAAAGAATTGCAGCCCTTTCTAAACTAAAAAGTTACATTGACATTTGTAATATGTTTTATCGAGTTTTAGCTTTTTCCATATTCGATATGTTTTGAAATTTACTATGAAATAATTCCTGTACTTTATTTTTAAAAACGTGAAGCAAAATTTTAGTAGTAGAGGAATTAAGTGGAAAAGATTTGCGTGCTTAAGTATGTGGAATGTAATAATAATAATATACGTATTTCGTTTTGCGGCCCATAAATATCACAATTTAAATGATAACTCATTGTCATTTTACTACGTTTAGCACAAATACCGAACTCCTTCATGCATGAAATTCAATTTCGTATTGTGTTCTAACGTGGTTACAACTAGCTCTTAATATACATATCGTCGCGTGGGTAAAAGATTGTCGTATGTTACTTTCGGCAGATTTTAGGAAATCGATGTTAAAGATTCAGTCACAATTTCTCAAAAGCTGTACAATCGTTTTTGACCAAAATTTAATGCTTGATTGTACAACTATTTCAAGTATAAAACCAAATTTTCTTAAATTTTCAGTAACTAATATAGTTTTTACAGCCACTTTTTCATAATTATAAAATCAGCTGTATGACGTACGGCAAGCAAGCAATGTGCTGAAATTGCTGAAATTATTTATTGCTCGTACGCAAAATAGAAATTCTAATGCACCTGAGAAATAAGTTAATGAATAAAAATCAACAAATATTTAAACAAAACAATTCATTTATTCAGTTCAGTCTTTCTGTGCATTTAAATTCACAGGTATTACAAAAGTATCACAACAGAAAAAAAGTAACAATCAATTCATTACCATAACATAAAACGCTGAAAACAAAAATTTATGTGCCAGTATTTAGAATAGTACGATAGAAGACTTTGTCTTCTTCCTTTTCTAGGAATGGAATAAATTGCTTCAAATCACATTTGTTGTTTACATCTAACGATTTTATTGGACCATAAATCAGTTTCTCTTCCCATACATTGAGTTTTTTATTTAAGGAACGTCCTCCTTGACTTTTTTATTCTAAATAGTTATACAACAGATTCTTGAAAGATATTCTTATACCAAATTTTAAAAGATTTGCTTGAGTATATAAAATTTATTTAACTTAAAGCTCTTCTGGCAATGCCGGCGGTGGTGATTCCATAGCGGCGGTGGGGTTGCCATAGCACATTCGACAATCGCGAATAATCGGTGTGAATTTGTTGGATATACCTTACAATTTGTCACATAAGACAATATTTTAACAAGTAATAAATTTCATTAAACTATGAAAATTTTGTCGTTTGTGAAATTTTTCGTCACATACAACAAAATGTTGACCGAGTTTCTTGCTAACTTGGAAATACGACAAAATTTTACTCAATATCTCGGAAACTGATAGCACCAATCGAAAGATCTTATTTAAAAGAAATAAAACTGCACCTTTAACGAAAAATCGTCAAAATCGCGCTTACGACAATCTTTTACCCAGGCGACGATATGTATACATAAATATGTATGTACATAAATTGAAAAAATTAAACAAATTTCCGTACTTGTTTACTTATTTAAACGTACAACTCCCTCACATTTGCATGCGTGTAATTGCATGTTTATATATTGAGGATTTTGATTAAGCGATAAAAATCAAATATTGTGCACCTAAAATAAAGAAAAAACACGCATATTTTCTTACTACATATTATGATACAGACCAAATGAAGTATGTACATATGTATGCTAGAAATGTATAACATCAACGTAACTTTGAACTAAGTAGTATATCGAGCCCTAACCGCCAAAATAACGTAAGCGACATTTTTTCAAAATATTATTTTTGATGCAGAAATGCTCCCAGATCGTGTAGATGCATTTCTGCATCAAAAAAAAAATTGTGAAAAAATGTCGCTTACGTTATTTTGGCGGTTAGGGCTCGATATACCAGGGACCGAAAATAACTGTTATGATGTATTTCAAAAATTAAAAAGTCAAGGCTTAAAAATTTTCCTAGTAGACAATTGTTGGTATCCTTGTCATCCTCATGATGTTCTCTACAAGGATAATTTTTATTTCTCTAACTTTTTTTTTTGAAAAGTAGAATCTTAACTGTTAAATACGAGTATTTTTATTATTTTTGTCAGATGATCACAGTTAACGATATAACCGTTAATCCTATTTATTTGGTATCAATCGATTGGTCTTAACTTCAGGAAGTCAAAAATATGTAGTTTGCTTGATATTGGGTGTTTCCAACTTAAGAAATGAATGAAAAACTGATAAGTCGAATTCAAGTTTGCGGCTTTTCCAAATTAAACGTAACAAAGTTCTGCGTGATGGCCTTCGATTTGGCTCAAATTTAGCACACAGCCTGATTTCATACTAAAACTGACAGAAATTGACTTCAAAAATTATAGGCGCGGCGAATATCGATAAAACAGTCGGGTTGCGTCAACACATTTTCATATAAGTTCACTATTTCTTGCTCTAATTATAAAAATGAGGTATCATTGGAAAGGTAATAAATCAATATATTTGTATGCCTTACAATCTTAATATTTTAAATATCTTTTGAAATGACGGTGTTTTTTAATTTTTTAAATTACGATCCAAGTTTATTTTGACCAAACGATATTAAATAAAAAGACTAAAAAAATTCATTTCCAACAAGATGGGAATATCAAAGGGTTTAGAAGTCATGCATTTTTGAAGCTACTCCAAAAAGCGAAAACACTAAATTTGTCTCGGTCGACTTGAAATGCAAATGGATAACTCAAGGAAAATAAGTTTCGCAGTAGGCCTTAAAAAGCGGGTTTGTAAAAGATCGGTTTTAGCTACTTTTTGATCATATATTTCTTTTTAATATCGAAATTTCGTGACTTAAATGATTTTAGCTCTCTACAGCTTTCTGCCGAAGTTAAATATGGTATGAACGATAGTGGTGAATGTGTATTGCAGCGTTTTTGATTAATTTCTTAATCTCAACCAACTATACAATTTTGACTTCGAGAAGTTAATACCAATCGATTGATACCAAATCCACCTAAATATTATTAACGGTTTGTTCGTTATTTAGCCAAACCTTTTAATTTTTATAAAAAATATCTGTTATCATCTGACTAAAATAACAAAAATCAGCTTTTTACTGCAATTTCTAGTCGAAAAAACTGTTTTTTTTAGACTTATTATAAAAGTTATAACTGGTCGAGTCCCTGCCAAGGCGAATTTATACAAGGTGGTGTTGGGACTGCTGCTGGACTTTTTCACCGTGGTAAGCATTACGTCAAAATGATGTGTTTGTTGTAATTTGACAGTATGGATTCCATATAATTTGTTAGTGTAATTTTTTACTTATATACAGCTAACACCACCTTGTATTATTGCACCATGGTCCTTGGTATATACTTGTCTTCTAAGTACGAAGATTGGAAGTGGATAAAGTACGAAGATTGGAAGTACGAAGATTGGAAGTGGATAAAGTACATTCGCAGTTTGTACAAAGCGGTATTTCGGCCTGTATATATAAAAAAAAAAACTATAAACATACATACGTATGCATGTAGCATATATTGGGCCGCCGAAAATTTAGTTCTATTGTTAACTCTGATAGATTGCTTTAATCTTTCCTAAAATTATTATTAATAAAGGGAAATTCTCTCTCACTCATAATTCTATCTATCAGGCGATTAAAAAAATTATAAATATTTTAAGCTTTCCTCAAAAACTCAATTGCAACGCCGTATATCTTAAGCAATGTACTCAAATGTATTTATATTCTAGTAATTAACAAAAAATGTATTTTGTTGATACAGCACCAACTAGCTTCCATTTTAAGTTTGCCACAACACGTCGTCATCTGTCTCCGCATTAGTACCTTCCCTGTGCACGAATGGCACATTCAAAATTATTACGTAGCTAAGAAAACCTCAAGAAATGTTAAAAATATCGTCACTTACAACCGAACTTTAATTTTACATTACTTTAAGTATAGTTTTTAAGTATGTATGTATATGACCTGGCCAATTTACAGCAAGTGGCTAGCCGATATCTATTTCTATAAATCAATTAAACGTCAATTAATTTGTTTGTTTTTCAAGATATGCGTAAAACAAAAGAAATGATATACACAAAAATGCAGCTCACTTAATATTAATTAGCGCATAAATTTGTACTCAAATCACATTTTTATACTTTTATTTAATTTTTAGTAACATAATGCGAATGCAGAACAAAGCAGCAAAACAACACGCTTGTATAAAACATGTTATTTTTTTTTTTAAACACATCTGTGGATTTTGGCAAAGAATATTCACACGCTCTAATAACTAGTTGTACAGGCAGGCTCTAAAATTCACTTCCGAGGGAATTTCAACCAAAGTCACTTTGAATTCAAATTGAATGGGGTTAAAATTCACTCGGAAATTAATTAGAAAACCTGTCTACTGGTCTTATAATTCCAATGAAAATTAAATACTGAATTCAAATTTTCAGTGCATGATCTGTAGTTATCGATCCAAAAGAAAATTCTTGAAATAGGCTACTTTGTCAGCAGTTCACAACGTGAAAGCTATTATTATTAAAATGATGAGAGTAGATAGTCTAAAACTGGCTATTTATCTATAACTATAATGTGCCAAAATATGTATACCAAAATTGAATTTTTCCTTTTTAATTTGATTTCAATTATAAAAAGTCATGTTGTTTAAACATTATTCAAGCGCAATGTTTTGTTATAGTTTTTGTCACACTTTCGGTAATCTCTATACTTAAATCTCGTGGGCCTAGAATCAATACTTATGTATCCATTGCATTGAAAATGTAAGTTACAAATTTACGATATCTTTAATAAATGGAAAAGAGCGCACCAACACAAACGAATAAAACCATAGCACTCCCATACATGCAATTCATGTATACTTATCAATTCCATACATACATATATTAAATTAGTTTTTAGTTATACAAAAATTGATTTTCGTGGATGAAACTGCAAACAAAACGGCTGGCCATTCAGCATTGATTAATGAAGCGCCTGGCAATTAAAGGGATTTCAATTTTTTTAAAGACACAGCTTAAAGTTAACATTACGTTATTTATCTCTCTCTTTAGTTGAATTTTTGACGGTAGGAGAAGCGAAAAAGAAAACCCAAAACCAAAATGTAATACTAAGAACTGGAAAATTATGTAATAATGTTTAGTTAAAAAAGTGAAAAAAAAAACGAAAATGAACTGTAAGTTGAGTAAGCTAATCAACACATAAAGAGGGAAGAGAGGAAAATCAACAATAATGCTTAAAATGCGAACATACATATATTAATATAACTAGCAAAATCAATTTTACGGTAAACTGAAAAAGTGATGTCAAAGATGCGATGATTTAATTTTTCTAAACAAGGGATTAATTATAAATTTTTTAATATATTAAAATACATTTTTAATTATGAAAACTTAATGTAATTACTTAAAAGCATTCAGAATATACTAAATATATTAATATTTACGAAAAAACTGCGTTTATATCAGCACAAAATTTATGTGTTATAAGAGCAATTAAAATAATATACGCAAATAAAGGAGTTTCTTGATTGTCACATATTTCCCCAAACGTATTTTCCCCTACTCATTTAAATTTTTCGTGTATCTTTAGTGTATTATTAAAAATATGCACGGTGCGCTTGGATGAGGTTTATAGCCCCGTCAGAATGGGTACTTGTACGTCAAAACCGGAGAAGTATGCGAAGGAAGTAGCGTACGTAACGCAGAGAGCCGCCACATTGAAGGCGTTGCGTTTGTAAAAGTAAAGGTAAAAGTGCAGTTTACGGTTCCCTCCGAAAATTTATCAACAAAAAAGTGGACATAAACGAAAGGTTTTTTCTAACAACTTTTGAACGGTAAAAAAAAATCAATTTGCGCCTTCAGATTCATAACATTGACAGAAAAACTATTCTTTTCGCACCCTTTTCTACCAATTTGGATAAATTTTGGGGGGACCTTAAACTGCACCAATACCGCCGCCTATACATTGCCGGACTTGCTTGCGTCAAAAGTTGAGTGTTGGCCAACGTTCATCGGTTCCGTCAGCGCAAGGGTTGCCAATCTGGCGCTCTACCTGCAAATACACGCATTCAACTCAACTGTCAGTTTCATCCTTGAGCGTCACGTACGCAAAGTACCCATTCTGACGGGGCTATTAACCATGGTACAATGCACGGTGGAGAGAATACAGAAGGTGGCGCCGATGGCAACACCGCTAATCGGCGCTCAGTGAATTTGACAAAATCAGCTGTTTTACTGACGTCACAGTAGAGTTGACAGCAGTCACGGTGGAGAGCAGTGTTGCCACGGACAATTTTTTTTCCTACCAAAACCTACCAAATTTTTTTAGGTTTTTATTTTTTTTTTTTCAATGTCAAGTTTGTTAAAAATGTAGATAACAACATTTAGTTAAACTAAAACACAGCCAGTACAATAAAATTAAATTAACTCTGTATAACTACCCTGCAGAAAAAAATTATCAATTGATTAAAATAAACAACTTTTAGCTAGCTTTTTTGCGGGATTTCGATAAATAACTAAATTCTAATTAGCTATGATGGAACTAACTTGAAGCTACATATGTAGTTGTAAAGTCGTGCAGGAGTCATGCAGACGGTATCGGGAGTTTTCTTTACAAGTTTCTATTTAAATATTCTCATTCCAAAATTACTTTCAATACACTTTTTTTCTGCACTTCTCAGGTTCTTTTTCGTATTCAGGACAAATTAAATAGAGGTCGAAATTTTATATTATCATTTTTATGTTATGTCTGATCGGATTCAAATATGGGTATTCATTCTTGGGTACAATGAAAAGGTAGCAGCAGCAGGATTGCAATTTTGGCTTTTCTCTTTCGTGAAAAATCTGAATTGTCAAACTTCCCTCCATAAAATTTGCACCTTATATAAAGCTTATTTTATATGATCATAAGGTTTATAATTTAATGCCTGAAATCTGTAAGAAAAGTCAGTTGTATGAAACATTCCTTATTAACACGCTTATATTAGTTTCACTTGTATGTTTGTTTGCTTGCTTGCTTGTTTGTTTGTAACTTTTACTACTGTCCTCCCTCTGTTGGGGAGTCCCTATACTACCTGCTTCAGTCATCACGGTTTGAAACTTAGACGAGCTGCTATTACCATATAGATGGCGCTGCATTTGGCGGTGCAAACAGAACTACGTAATCACACCAAGCGGAACTTTTTTCAACAGTTGAACATGTGAAAACGTAGTTCGCTTTTAGGGGTAAACCGAGCGGGGCAAATACCTACTTCCGGCGAAAACAAAACGTTGTGCTTTTAAACTGGTGCACAGTGGGGTAATCGACCCTGAAAGTGGAGATCAATTCATACGTACATTTAATTTAAAATATTTTGATGAATTTGTATAACTGGCACCAAATGAAGTAAAAATAAATATAGTTTAAAAAAAACTAAAAAACACGCTTTTATAATAGGATAAACTAAAAATTAGAAAATAATTTTAATATATAAATTAATAAACAATAAATAGTATTATTGTGAAAAAAAAGTGTGGGGCGCTTTTAAAGAACGGAAATATATAGCACCCCACGCTTTTTCCACAATAATACTATTTATTGTTTATTAATTTATA
>JAPVRG010006452.1:0-11837 GCA_029783565.1 Rhagoletis cerasi
CACGCTCTCCCATTATTTATTCGCTCTCCCATTCGTAATTGACGCCCCTATCACGAACCGAAACACGTGATTCGCCCATACAAAATTTTGAGGGCGAATCACTTCATTGGTAGGTGATTCAGATCCAATCACCTAGCGAATCACGAACAAATCGTTGTCTTCTCTAATTTTTATCGGAAATTTATCGAACTTATCTGTCAGAGCAAAAGAGAATACAAAACCCCAAAGCAAAGAAAGGGAAGAAATGAAGGAACAAAATAAAAAAAAACAATAGACTCTTGAATCCAATCAAGAATGTGCCGTGATTCGTTTGGCGTGTAAAAGTATGTTAACATATATAGAGATTATCCTCATTTTCGAGCTTAACTCCCTAATCTGTAATTAAAAAAACTAGTTTCCCACGGCACCCCAATTACGTATTTCGCTCTCCCATTCGTAATTGGCGCTCCAATTACCCTTCGAATTACGTATTTCGCCATACAAAATTTTGCGAGCGAATTACCTCATTTGTAAGTAATTCAGATCCAATTACCATGCGAATTACGAACAAATCGCTGTCGTCTCTAATTTTAATCGGAAATTTATCGATCTCAGCTGTCAGAGCAAAAGAGAATAGAAAAACTCAAAGCAAAGAAAGGGAGGAAATGAAGGAAAAAATAAAAAAAAACAACAATGAACTGACAAATCGAACTAAGAATGTGCCCGTGTGAATGGGGTAATTCATGATAGTAATTGGGTGAGCGAACAAAGTAATTGACGGTGGCGTGGGAAACTGCTATTAATCTGTAATTATAAAATAATCTCAGATTATACCGAAAATTTTTCGGTGTCCACCCTAGTTTTATCGATTATTTTTGCGAAGAAGAGAAATGTCAAATGTGAAAGTTAACAAAAACTGACGCTAGCAAGAAAAATAGGTTTTTAAACGTATTTATGATAAAATAGTAAGCTAAAATATGTTTAAAGTGCTTAATTTAGAAGAAAAAAGTGGGCACAGTGTCACAGAGAAGAAATTAAACTTTTTCTTGAGTTAAGATAAAACAAGCACAACTTATTTGACAGCTAGTTATCCGAGATTTGACTGTGTAAACGGGGTGATTAACGAACGAGCTTTGATTGAGATTATATTTATATGTAAACATACTTTAAACGTACTTTTACTAGAGCTGCAAAAGTATCGATATTCGCCGTACTCGATATTTTCGGTATTTAAGACAAAAACTCGATATATTGATATATATCGTTAATTTTAAATTCTACACTGAAAAAACATCTTATTCAAAAAATGCATAGAACCATCAAAGAACGTAGAAAATAAAGTGCATAGTACGTACTCACCACTCGGCTCCTTGCTTGTTGTCAAATGCAGCCAGCAGAGTGGTGAGTACGTAGCCGCGTTTTGTTGGATCGTAATTTACTACTATGCAGCTTCTTTATTTTCTATGTTCTTTGGAATCATTTACCAACAGAAAATGTTATTATATATATGAGGTACATGTATATGTATGAACAGTGACCCACACTCAAAATCACACAGTGGTATTATTACAGTATTCGGAATGTTTTTTCATTCTATATTTTTTTCATTACTTTGTTATAAAAGTATAGCGCAATCTCTAACAAAACAACATATAAAACAAAATTGCAAAATTTGCGAACTCTTTAATAAGAATTTCTACAAATTTTTTAGCGAACTTGTATTCTATTACATTAAAATTTAAAAGACTACAAATCTGCATACCAATTTTTTTTTATAGAAATATATAGGGTTTATTAATGGCGAAAGCACCTTTTCCTGTAAAACCCGCAAATGCTAAAGTACTTGGAACAGGCTTATTACTTACCCTTCCTATAGGACTTTTGTAGAAAGCTGTCCATTTTTCACAGCCGCCAATTTACACACGAGTTCCTATAAAATACATTTGTACATACATTACATATAATTTAATTTATTAGAATTTTTATTGTTGCTTACCAAAATTTCAATCGCTGATGTTTGGCGCAAAAATTAATAATGAAAAATTGGGTATGCCATACTCGATATCGAAGAAAATATCGATGTCGGCAAAAAAACTAATTACTCGATATATCGATACTGACATCGATATATTTGCAGCTCTAGTTTTTACTAGTTTCGTTTTGTTCCTTTTTTTTTTATTAATGATTAAATTTGACGCATTTTGCACGTCGTTAATATTTATGGCTTCTTCTGGTAACGAAAATGGAAATCTTATGGACGAGTTCGAGGAAGCGTTCCAAGCATGTCTTTTGTCGTTGACTAAATCAGAACCTAACACTGGCACTAACAAGGATGAAATCGAACTGGAGGTACAAAAAACAACAAATCGTTTTATCGACGTTGCCCGGCAGATGGAGGCATTCTTTCTTCAGAAGCGTTTTCTTGTTTCCACACTGAAGCCGGATATGTTAATAAAAGATGAAAACCAAGACTTGCGTAATGAGATAGCACGCAAAGAGCAGTTACTCAACAAACACTACAGCCGCTTGGAAGAATGGAAAGCTTGTTTGTCAGATATACAAGCAAATCAAGGTGTGCACAACAGGCCCATTGGAGGAGTAAGTAGTGGCATGACTGCTATGAATGAATCAGCGGGAATGGGTTCGACTGGGATGTCCTTACCTGGTGGTTTAAATATACCACAAGGCCCAAATAGACCTGTTTCCGGTGGAATGATAAGTAGTATACCGGCATACGGTGTACCTAGGCGATTCTAAAGCAATCAACTGAAAAGGCACATTTAAAACTACTGTAGCATCTCATTTTTATTTATTCATATCTTCGTGTTCTAATTTAATATCGAAGCTTGTATGTTTAATAAAACTGAAAAGTGTTCAATACCATTTCGAAATGAATTCTTTCAGGTAAATGGTGAGAATCGGAAAATTCATACAAATTTTTACACGTAGTTCCACTTACAAGTTCGATTTCTTATTTAAGTTTTAATAGCGTTAATTAGAACTATTAAATAAATTAATTCAAGCCAACCATCTTATCTAAAAGAGTAATTAATTTAATATTTATGTTTATACTCATGTCTCGTACATACAAATGTTTTTGTATGATTTTTACTGTTCATTTTTAACATTCATACACAAAAAAAAATAAATATTCAGAAAAACAAGCTCTTTAAGAGTTGCTGCTTCCGCTTTTTTGTTGTGTCACAGTTGTTTGCGTGTCCTGTGTCAAGCCTGTAACCGTGCTAGTTCGCGGTGTTAAGGAAACCACTTTCATATTCTGCAATGACTTCAGGTTCAATGAGTTACCCTGAAAATTAGGCGAAAGGAATATTTGCCCACCACCCTGTACAGCCAGAACTACACGACCGACATTTGATGTTTTTGCACCCTGCCAATTTATAAAATTAAATTTACTAATTCATAAAAATATCCCAACTCCAAATTCTTACCTGTTGGGATGTATTCTTAACCGTTACCATCTGGGCTTGTGGCTGGGTATGTGGCGCTACAGGCTGTGATTGAGGGTGGCCAGTTTGAACTGATTGCTGCACACGTATTGTTTGGCCGCTATTACCGAGCACTAAAGTTTTAGGTAAATTCACGGTCGTGGTATTTGCTGATGTTTCCGGGCCATTATTCAGAACTACACTACTGGATCTAGTTGTACTGCCAACAAGGCTTCCAACTGGTAGAGTTGCTACGCGATGTTGCATCGGAGATCCACTAGACCCGACCGTTTTCACAGTCGTTGGAACTTGTTGAACTCGCAGTATTTGATTGCCCATTATAACGGTTTGCATTTGTGCACTGGAGTCTGCTGCAAGTACACCTACATTACCACCCCCATTGGATGGTGTAGAATTGAAGCCCTTGTTTTGCTGCTGAGGCTAAGAGATAAAACCCATGTTGAATTTGTCTCTTAGAGTAGAACTCCACGAAAGGTTTGTCAGGTCTTCAGTGCTTTTCAAGTTTTACTCGAAAAACCTGAAGTAGAGTTCTGCTCTGAGTTTTGATGTTCAGTTTGATTGTTAGTAACCAAAAAAATTATTAGCAAGTAATTTTTAAGCCAAAAAAACAACCCTTAGTTTATTATCCAAAGACCAGAACCCAACCAACTTAGTATGGGACTACCCTTGAGGTACCACCTTTCCGATAAAATAAGAATTATGTAAAACGAGTCACGAAGTCCTAAATTATCTGGTATCATCCAAACACAAAAATATTGCCCGACGAATTGATAACCTCCTACTTTTTTTGATGTCGGTTAGAAGCTAGAGAGAACTTCAGTAACCCGTAACCGGGTAATTTTTGTTGCCAGCTCAGAATTTACCTGTTTCTCTAAATAGCCGAACTTTGCATTTCTCGAAATTTATTTAGCTATTTTGGGCGAATGCTCCACGCTCAATACCCTAGTGGTACAATATTTATGGTACCAGCATTCATGATCTTTGAGTTGCACTGCTCAAATTACGTAAGAACATCTTATTTATACCGCATGATTTTTAAACGGTGCATCCCATTTCTCTGATATGTCTTCTAATAATAATTGACATGCATTTTATCTCGTTTCTGTGCACATCGTGAAGGTACGAGGTATACTAACAAAATACATGACTCGCTTATAGATTTAAAAATATTCAAATAATTTGCGATCCGTATACTTCAGCCTAAAGGTCAAATATCGTCATCCAAATTCCACTATTAAGCAAGGTTTGTATCCTTTCTGTTCCTTTTTGACTTCACTATCAAGTCTTTTCTTTTAATTAACTAAAACTGTCAATGGAAAAACTAGGCGATATGTTACTCACATTTCGCTGCAATTTAACGGTTTGCCCTCCAATTACCATTCCGGTAGTTTCTGCACGTGGCTCTTGGACGGCGTTTCCAACGTTTTTAACAACCGTTGTTGGTGGCTTAGAGGTAAAGAGTACTTGCTTGCCATGTAAAGTGCTGATATTGAAACTACCTCCAACTCCAACACTTCCAACATTGGTTGCATTTCTGATGACTCTTATATTTCCACCTGTATTTGCAGCATTCAAAGAATTGTTTGTCGTTCCTGCTTTAGTGAAGACTTTTGCAATTTGAGGTGTAGTCAGATGTCCACCAGTTGAGACCAAGATGCGACCGGTCCCCTCACCCACTAAAGTGGTTTTTGTTGGCGCACTCGTGCCATCAGAGGCCTGCGTTGTGTTGGCCCGCTGGGTATTTATGCTTCTACCTTGTGACACTACGGTATAGGTTGTTGAATTTCCGGTGGCGGTTATGAGTTGAGGCTGCTGTTGATGTTGTATAGCATTAAGTGTTTGTAGATTTTTAACAATAGTGGCAACTCCCCCGCTTGAACTAATTTTCAAAGACCCCCCACTGCTTTGTTTCTGAAGCAAGCTTTCCAAAGAAATTATCTGTCCACTCGAAGTGGTCAGTATTCGAGTGCCAGCTGTTGTCGCTGTAGCAGAAGTGTCATTTGTTGATATTGTGATAGCTTGCTGCTGGGATTGTGCATTCGTAGTGGCCGCCTTTAATACACGAGGAAGACCTTGTGCTTGTGCCTGCGAAACCATCACTGCCACAGCCTTAGTGTTCGCATGTTGCCCAACTGCAACGCCGCTAGATGCAAGCGACGGTAACACTGTGAGCGTTTGCGCGCGCGATACTAAATGGTGCATTTTTGACTGCTCCACTTGTTGGGTCTGTGTTTGGGGAGTACTTGGGCCACTGGCTACCACTTGCACTGATTTTAATTGTGAACTTTGTGGCATATGCTGCTGTTGCTTTATGTTCTGGAGAAGAACACGCTGTTGCTGTGCAGAAAGATTGGTGGTACTAATGGTGTGTACCTTTCCAGCTGATGAGATAGGTACAGATGAGGTTTGTGAGCCTACAGAAGCTGCACTATTTCCCGATTTATGAATGACTGGAGCGGTGGGAGTATGTTGCATAAAGATCGTTTTTCCTATGGCATGGGAAGTTGAAGGTGCCGGCTGAGTGACAATCGAAGTGTTTTCTGAAAATACGAAATAAATTTAATTGTTAACAATATAATCTAAGTTTCAATTTACTTAAAAACGTGGTCTTATCGATGACACGATGTTGCTGGTTTGTTGCAGACGATGAGGAGCCGGGAGACTGCTTTACAACAATATGCTGGCCCTGTTTTTGTTGCAAGGTTGCAAATGTCTGTGGCGACATTTTTATGAGCGTAGATCCACTTCCTGCTGCCACGACTGAAGCAACCCCACAAGATTGTGGGCCACCGCTACTATTCATAAGAGATATATTACTAAGTTGTTTACTTTGCTGTGGCTGAGCACGCCCTGCTGCTGTGCCAGCACCACCAGCCACAACGCGGTGTCCAATAATATGCACTGACTGTTTTCTGGCATTGACAGCACTACCAGCGGAAGTCGACTGTAAAATCGATTTCACTGCTCCGCTGGAAATACTTGGTACTAATCGTATAATATTTTTGGCTTGTGTTTGCTTTTGTTGTAATTGTTCCTGTGTCGGGCTTTCGGTGTTATTAATGAACTTTGCATTGTCCATGTAAATCGTGGCCGTGCCCTCACTCGATGCAGAGGAAACGGGTAATGTTCGCAAATTCGTTTCTTTTGGTACTGAACTTCGGCATTCTACGCTCACGGAGTTAGCAATGGAATTTGCTATACTTATTGGAATTATGAAACCTTGTGCGTGCTTTTGTGGTTGCTGCTGGCTTACATTGATTTGTTGCTTGTAAACTTGCTGTGGAGAAACTTTGGTTTTTGATGTAGTACCAGTTGTTGATTGACCCCTAATTTGATTGATGAATATTGGTTTGTTCAAAGCCAATTTCTTGCCACCAAGGGTTGCACTCAAAGATGACTGTTGCACTGCTTGTGGAATGGAGTTAGACGTTGATGTTGTTACGACAGTGGCGTTGGAAACGTGAACTGTTTGAAGACCGGTTGGTGTAGCTACAATAATGGGCGTAGAACTTCCACCTCGAGTATTTGATACCGATAAGTTGGATTTGGTAGGTGCTATTGTTAAATTTAACTGTTTGTTGATCTTGCCTTCTTCTGCAGTTATTTCTGTAGATGGAGTGTTCTTAGTGACATTTGCTACACGCTGTTGGATTCTCTGGTTTTGTTGCAGTTGGGGGTCAATACCAACACTAGAACTAATTTGTTGTTGCTGTCGTTGAGGATGCGACTGGATAGTTGACTTGAGCAACGATTTCTGCTGCTGATGTGGTATGTTGTACTTAAGTGGCGGGACTGGAAGCGACCGTGTAACTGATGGTTTTGATATGACGGATGCCACCTTCTGCTGTGTTTGGGCATTTTGGCTACTAACTATGATTGGGTTTGCTGGAACCAATGCAGGCATGGAGAAGGTTGTGCCAGGTTTGGAAATGTTGTTAGCAGATCCTACAGTTCCAACAATATTCTCTTCGTCGCCAGTAGAGATTAAATTCTTGCTCTCTGCCATTTCAGAGGGGGGTTTGGATCCGGTAGAATTTTTCGTTTTTGGTTTTCGATGCACTACCTTTTTAGATTTGCCTATACCCTGATGTTGTTGGTGTATACGCTCAAAGTCATCTTCGCTCCGATTACGGTGCAGATAAATCCAAATCTTACGCTTTGGATCGTAGCGTACACAAGGATCGTGTTCAGTATGCATACGATCTAACGCCCCACTCACTGTTGTTTGTAGCACATTTTCGCCCTCCTTCAAGTTTATATACTGCGAGCTCTTCAAAAGCTCAGCAATATCGGCTCGTGTACCTTCACCATTTGGCAAACGGGCGGTGGCGTCGCGGACAAGCGTCAGTATGGTAACGAAGTTGGGACGATTTCCGATCATCATGCTATGTCCTCGAGCTTTAGTCAACGCATACATTTGTGTGTATATTCCTTTCACTGGGCCTACAACGCTTTCATAGCCGTGCATTCGATACGTATAAGCACGGTGTGGTTGCTCGAATCGCTCGCGCTCCTGGCGCTGGAACTCAATGACTTCTTCAGGAGTAGCTGCACACACTGTCCATGTGGTCGGACATCTCGGTGGTGGTGGCGGCGGAGGCGATACCCCACCATCATATGAAACGGGAGGTTCCTCGGTTTCAATGGAGTTAAGACGAGTAGAAGATATTCCTGCTGTATCACTTGAAGACTCTGTAAGATTTTGACAAGGAACTGTTTGCGTCCGTTCTGGAACTTCATATCGATGTTGCAGCCAAAAATTACAAAGTGTTGACAGACGTGTGTCAGAGTCCCGGCCTGCTCCAATCCACTGAAAAATATTTTGCTGTGGTTTGAACTCGATGTACGGAACATACTCTTCAGGTAGATCGACAAAGTCGCCAGCTAGAAAGTTTATTGCGGACATTAGTAGGGCGGACCAGTTATCTGCCTGGGCATACCAGTCATTTAAAGCCGTAATGGGGTTACGTAGCCAGACGTCGATTCGCGATCGCAATTCGTTGTACTGCATTCTGTGGAGAGATGTAGCACAAAATAAGTCTCGTATGAGCGAAAAAAAGCACGCATGAGTTTCTTGAATTAATTCTGATGAAGCTCCAAAGTTTACTGGACTAATTGGTTTTGTAGACGAAATTATTGGTGGTGCTGTTCTCTTAATTGGACTCACTATTGCTGGCGCGCCAGATGAAGAACTACTTGGGCTGTAGCTTGACTGCGAGAGTAATCGACCTTTTTCAATTGTTGTTTTGTGCATAGCCGAAAATGGTTCCAGCTTAGGTATGTTCTGTTCAACCATTATACTCCGGTCAGATTTATCTGCTAATTGAAATTCGCCCTTTAAAACTGGGTGGTCATTTTCTTCCTTATGCGGTGTTTGTAATAGTTTCTGTGGCGGTACGTCGCTCTGTTCAATGGCGGGTAGAACGATTTCATTGGAAATAACGAACCGAGGTATGGTCTCCTCGCAGGTGGCGTATGTTTCTACCTCTTCTTGTTGTAATTCGACTTCACCGTCTAAAATATTAAAGGGTGCACCATCTTCAGGCAGGAAAGGATGTTGTATTGTGGCGCTTGTATGTTCAGGCAAATGCTGTTGAAAATGCGATGTTTGCTGTTCTTTTGTAATCTTTGGGATGGTCTCCACCGAATGCATATTCATTTTTTCGGGAGATTCTTTTTCTGGACACCGTGAATTACCTGCGTTCCGTTCAACGGACTGTATGGGCACTAATGCTGGTGGCTCTGTATTAGTTAGAAGTTTGTTTTTGGGTTTTCGGCCCAATGTTTTGCCCATACCAAAGATGTTTTTAAAATTGCTACCCATCTGTGCCCTTGCGCATACATCACGCAACCGTATGTCAGAAGTTTCAAAATCAGGTAAAGTCTGAAATTATAGAAATATAGGGATGTAAGTATACACAGGGTTCCCAAGAAGTACCACGACAAACTTAAGGAGAAGGTATGTGGGGGGAGGGGTGGGGATGGGTGGTTTGAGCTCCTTGATAAGCAAACATGTTTCAGGTAAAAGTGTCACCGTTTTTGAAATATTTTTAATATTTTTTTTTAATAAAAAAAAAATCGGGCCATTTCTTGTATTTTCTTTATCTGCATGTACAAACAAGGATATAATTATTTTTTTTTAATTTACATACTGTTAAAGAAAATACAGGATAATACCCGATTATTTTTTTTAATAAAAAAAATATGACTACATTTTTCAAAAACGGTGACACTTTTTCCTGAAAAATGTTTGCTATCAAGGAGCTCAACCACCTCCCTCCCAGCCTTCTAGTTTTTGGACGCTAATATCAAAATAAAAGAAATTACCGGTTCTGTAAGCTTACGACGCTTGTGTTCACGGATATATGTTCGAAAATTTCTATTCGTAAGTCGCGGCTGTCGCAAGTGCTGGTCGGCGCGTACGGAATCCTCATCCGTAAGTTCTTGGCGCCGCTTAAACAAAGTACTGTAGATAAAGCGGTCTGATGCAGGCGCTGGTGTTTTCAATGCAGGGGTTGTATCTACTTTTATGTTACGATGGAAATCATCCGACATCATGTCACCGAATCCAAATTCTTCCTCATCCGCACTTAATTCACCCATTTTAAGACCCACCTGCCCCGTTATATGTTCGATTTCTTTTCGAAAACGCTTACGAGAGCGCACTGTGCACAACTTTGTGTCGGCTTGTAAGATATTATGTTGACGTCTTATGTTACGCTCCGTACGGAGTACCGTCTCTGGAGCAGATTTGAATGCTGCCCGCAGTAAACGTTCTCTAGATAGAAATAACTCTTTTGCAAGCTGACTATAACGTTCACATCTCTGAAATCGTTTCTCCCGCCGACGGGATTTAGAAATACTTTGTCGCAAGCGGAGTACGTCTGGTCTGTAGTTTCCTTCCTCCAAATCATGTTGGAAGTCGACAAGAGGTGAATGGCCGAATAGCTTTAATTCACCATTGAATAACATAGCCAAAGTACGCTGTCTCTCAATCGCTGCTTTTTGGGGTGTACCTAAATATGTGAAATTCGGCAAATATTGCTCCAGTCGTTGGCGGGTCGCTTCAGGAAGGATGTTCCAAGTCTCTGCAGAGAAAAATTCATGGAACACTTTTGCATTTTCGCACAGGCCCCGTGGCAAACGTAACAGCTCTTTGTGTACTTTAGCCAATTCAAGAGCATTTAATTGCTGTTCTTCCGTGTCTGACGTGCATGATGTTGATGAACTTACACTAGAACTGCTACTGGAATTGGAATCACTACATTCGAATGCACCTCCAGAGGCACTCATCTCAGAATCAGACAAAGTATTATCTGCGTCCCGTTTGATTCGCTGAGACATAATAAGGCTATTTTTCGCACTATTAATCGCTACTTTCCTCTGCTTTGCTCCTTTTACTGGAATAAAATACAAAACCACAAGAGTAAAAATTATTTCTCTATACCAAGAGGAAAAATAAAAATTTCCATTGATTGCAAATGTTCTTGCATCATCGTTTGCACTTTCATTGCAAGTATAGGTTCATTACCTGTGCTACAATTCACACTATCTTAAAAGTTTATACAAAAATTTTATATTTCCACTTCGCTTCAATGTCCAAAGCTCCCCTTTGGACAAAAATTTAACATTTTCCAAATTTTTACCCCTAAAGGTCGCACACTATTATCTTTGACTCAGTTATGTCTACGTCGATGGTGCGCTGCGAGCAATGCGGTTCCCTCATTAATTTTTTCCTCATCTGAACATTTTTCAGCTATTCAATTTATTATTTTTTGGACGCAGCCTCTCATTTTTTAACCTTCCCAATATCATCGCGCATTGAACATACCACGGATTGTCATTTTACTGTCAATTGGGGTACATTCAACGCTGCTAAAACATATGCCATGATTCAAGGCCTTGCCATGATTCATTAATTCCTGATTCAATAATAAGCCTGTTCCAGGTGTTCACGATTTGCAGGTTTTTACCCGAAGTCGTTCCCGGCTGTGTGCCAATTGATAGAGAAGAGAAAATTCTTACAGATCAAATGAAAATTTTGATATTTTTCGTGATGAATACGAATGTCAGATTTTTACCCAGCTAGGTAAAATGTTGACAGCATCTAAATATATATACATATCAGATTCAATTATTATTCATGTATACATATGTATATTGCTTGGTGGTAATAAAAAGCGAAAATCAAAATGGAAGCGTAAAAAGCGTACACATGTAACCTGTAAGTTATAAGTTAAATCGGATTTATTTTCTTTAAATATTCTATTCTGTTCATTTTACATATAAAATGTAACAATTTTAGCAACACACAAAAATAGAGCTTTCGCACGAGCGTTTGTTTGGTCTTTCAATTGTCAAAATTTTACATTGCATTTGGCACAGCAAAAT
>JAPVRG010006610.1:0-13980 GCA_029783565.1 Rhagoletis cerasi
TCGTTTTGCATGGCTTTAGAAACAGAGGTCGAAAGTGTCTTGATACTCGAGAGGGAACGTTAAAGTTTACTTCAGCCAGAAGGGCTGGGCTATTAATCAAACCCGTCATTAATTTTACGATAAATATTATGCCTAGCATTTCTCTACGACTTGCAAGTGAAGGCAAATTAATGAGCTTTAGACGACTAGTGTAGGGTGGGAGATTGTACTCTGAATCCCAGTTGAAATCACGCAAAGCAAAAAGTAAGAATTGTTTTTGAATTGATTCAATCCTTTCTGAATGAACTTGATAGCGAGGATTCCAAACAATAGATCCGTACTCTAATATCGGTCTAACTAAAGATGTAAAAAGAGTTTTAGTAACATAGGGATCACTGAATTCTTTTGACCATCGTTTTACAAACGCAAATACGCCTTTCGCTTTATTGACTGTAGCATTAATATGAAGATTGAAATTGAGTTTAGAGTCCATTGTAAAGCCAAGATCGACAAAATTGGATACCTGTTCCAGATTATAATTCGATATTGAATATAGTTATCAGAAAAAAATGTATGTCTTGTATTTTTAAAATTATAGGCGTTCAAATAGAAAAACGAAAAAATCTACACCCTGTGATGGTTTTTTAATTCCCGTTACTGCAAATTTCTACTTTTTCTCAATTTGATTTTTATTATGTAATTCTGAGTAATGCTTCTGTAAATTGTCGTCTAAAATTTATAGCCAACTGCTCTAGCTTGCAAGAAAATAAAACTTTTTGCGCAAAAAAAAATTAAAATTTAATGCTTAGCCCAATTTTAACTGACTGTACGGAAAAAAAATTTACTACACTAGTTTGGCAAGTAACTTTGAAATTTTGCGCATTTAATAAGGATTCCAAAATGGTATGACACTTGACAGATTGTTTCTTAAATTATGGACAATTTTGATTTTTGCAAAGAAACTAACTTTTGAAAATTTTTTTCTTACTTAAAAACGAATTTAGTGTACCCAAGATCTTCCTTGAAGCCGTAACTTTGAAGGTAATTCTAGTTGGAGTGAGACGGAGAGAGCCATTTTATGAAGTGTGAGCGAGACAGAGAGTGACGCCACTTTGTCCTGTCCTGTAACCCGTTCCCGGCTTGACCTCGACTTCTGGCACACCCTGTAGGCATAGATATATACACACATACGTAGGTATTTATATACGCAGTATTGTATGTGTGTATGTTTTACTTTGCAACAGGCCCCAATTGCAGCGGACATCCACTGCGATAACGATCATTACCGAACTGACATTAAATCGTGGCTTAATTAAGCCACTAACGAAAGAACATTATCGCATCATGCAATCACTGTTGCCACATTAACCGTCCATGTGACCATATAATAATGTCGTAATTCATGGCTGAATGGACAACTAAATTTGTAGTGTATGATTTAAATACATACATATGTATGTACAATATGCTGCATCACTCTCCATAAAAAAAAATTAAATATCGTACGAATTTCCCACGGAATTATAAAAGTTATTATATTTAAAGACTTCCGCCAAAATATTTCGGAAAAATATTAAGCTTTACGGGAGCTAGACCGATTTGAAAATACCTCCAAAAATCTAGGGTTTTTATAAACAAATTTTCAAAAAATAACCCCAGATGACAGAAGAGTTTATTAAGCTTAAAAGGTTTGCACAAAAATATTTAAAAATCTTATCAACGGAATCAAAATAATGAGATTTTTGATGCTGTTTTAAAATCGGTCCAGCTCACGTAAATCTTAACACTTTTCCGACATATTCTGGCAAAAGTCTTAGAATATAACTAATTTTGCAATACCGATGGAAAAACCGCAAGTTTTTTTGGTGAAGCGCTCTAATGTACATTTATGCATATGAAGAGTTCATACTCCCATTCATGCTATATAACTTTTATTTCAATACCAATGGTAATTATAATAATATTGTTTATGATAAAATTTACTGAGCTTAAGTGTTTCATATCTCTGCCAATCAATATGCTATTTAGTTGATACCACAGTAATTAAATTTGTGAGCGTTGTATGGGGAATGTTTAAAACTGAAATGTTATAAATTGCTTCACATGAAAACGTTGGCTGGATTTCGTTTTATTTCATCACGAAATTATGTACACATGGAAATTCGGTGAGATACATTTTTGATTGTTAATTATTGTAAAAATCAGCAACGATGCTTTTTTAGTATCCTGCTAAACGTTAAAGGTTTTAAATAGTTTTTTGTCGACATTTAGTAAAAGAATGAGGCATCCTAGCATGACTTAATATTTTGGGGAAGTTCAACGACTTTTTTATTAATTAATTTAATTGGCCGACAAGACGAGGTTCGTCACTAAAGTCACGTTTTCTGGGGCAAAATAGTACTTTGAATTATTGAATTTTTGGATGCTAAAATCCATCTACCGTCTTAATTCTTCATTTTCAATAAGCATTATCCTTAGACTAAGTGAAAAATAACAATAATAACCTTAAATATCCTATGGCATGCCACGTTCTAAACGTGCTTCATATCGTCGGTTATAGTGCAAAACGTTCTATGTCAATTTCTACCTTGGCGCTTACATGGTCTGCTATATGTTTTTTTTTACGATGAGGAAGCATCGAAAGCATAACCCCGTCAGTGTGAGACTTTAACCCAAACTAAACCTCCTACCGTCATGTATCGTTCCCCCCGATACCACCTCAAGTATTTCGTCGGGAGGTGGGTTGAGCACGAAGCTCTATGTTCGTTCCAGTCCTGATGCAGTCCGTTAAAAAATTGCATCAACTCGAAGCCGTCATTTGTCTTTGAGATAGCACCCCGCCCTTGTTGGTCCATGCGTCCCCGCCCACCATGTCACGTCCACCTATTTTGTAACGCCTCTTACCTTCTTGCACTACATATTCTTCTAGCCTCAGCTGCTGGTAACTCGAAAATTATCTGGGCATCTATTCTTAGATATGTTAAAATGAACGTAACTGCGTCGTTCACAGCTTCCCATTTTTCAGTGGATTCTGTCATGTGGTCTGCTAAATTTCCTGGTGTAGGTTCTTCCCCAAACACAGACCGAATGTGGTTTCTATCCAGGTCGAATCTCGGGCAGCGGAATATAACATGTTTAACGTCTTCGATAGTACCATTTCCACATGGTTCGCAATGGTCAAGCTCTTGGAAGCGTTTCAGATACAATCTGAAGCAGCCGTGGCCTGTGAGAATCTGAGTTAACTGAAATTTCCATTTTTCGATGTTTCGAATCAGTCGATGTGTCCAGCGTCCGTTTGGGGATTCGTCCCATTTCTTCTGCCGCATGTTTAGCGTGTGTTTACGGGCTAATGTCTTTCCAGCAGAAGGCGGTAAATTACCAGGTGTATGCATTGACAGTTCTTTCGCCAGAAGCTCTATCGGGTGTAATCCCGACAGTACTAGTGCAGCATCCTCGGATAATGTGCTATATGCGAAGCAAACTCTTAGCGCACCTAGCCGGTAGATTGACCTGAGACCGCGAACATATGACCTTACTTCCATTGCGTAGCTCCATACATGTGTGCCGTAAAGTATCACCGATTTTAGGACCCCAGCTAGCAGTCTTTTGCGGGATTGTTTTGGACCTCGGAGACTTAGCATCATTTTCGTGAGGGCGCAACAAACTTTACTCGCTTTCTCGCAGTCATATTCTAGGTGATCCTTGAATGTTAATCTCGCGTCAGTCATTACCCCAAGGTATTTTATGGCATGTTTTGTGTGGATTTCGCAGTCCCTAAGTTGCAGCGTGAGGGTCTCGCGGATTTTCCTTCCAGTGACTAGGACTACCTCAGTCTTATGCTCAGCTTGATTGAGCCCCATTGTCTCAAGCCACCCAGACACTATCATAATTTTGCGGCGGTTGCAGCCGCCTTTATTTCATGTATATGCTTCGCTACCACGACAATAGCTATGTCGTCAGCGAACCACACAATCGTTACCTCTTTCGGGAACCTACATAAGTCGCAGTACTCCATCGAACATCACGTTCCAAAGAAGCGGTCCCAGCACCGCGCCGTGTGGAACCCCGCCAGTAATTTTTGATGTTTTACTACCTTTTACAGAGCTTTATTGGAGGATTCGGTCTTCGAAGTAATTTGCAATTATTCTTAGTAGATATTCAGGAACTGAGAAATTTTCTAATGCCATCATGGTTTTCAGCCAATTTTCAGTTTTGAAGGAGTTTTTGATGTCGAGAGTGACTACTAAGGAATATTTTATTGCTACTCCCTTCCAGGGTTTCCCTTCGATTGTTTCAGCGGACAAGTCTCTGACCCCTTGATCGTATCAAAGAGGACGATTGGAATTCCCCCTATTGAATGCACACGTCGTACATTTCACTGAAAATTAAACTGTGCTGGTTTACTGCTGTCTTGAGTGCGATATTGGGATATTGGAATTTGATCTGGGCCTGGAGCTTTTGATGATCCTATTTTTGAACATGCTTTTAAAACTTCTTCAGCGGTTACTCGTGGAATGTTCGAGCGAGGGGTAATGGGAGGTATTACGTATCGAAACTTAATTTGGTCAGAAAAAAGGGCCTTTATGATTGTTTTTAGCAGATTTGGGGAATTTGGCGTTTGGCCAGGGCATCTAATTATATTCATAATGATTTTGTACGCATTTCCCCAGGCGTTTCTCTCCGCATCGTCGCAGAGCTTCAGGAAACTTTCGCGTTTGCTCTTGCGTATGGCCACTTTTCGCTGCTTTCTCTTTTTGGCGAACTCCAAACGAAGGTCGCTGTGGTTTAATCTTCATATTGCATGTGGCATAACCTTTTGGCGTGTTGACATTCGGCGCGAAGTTTGGATATCGTGTCATTCCACCTATAAACGGGCCTGTGGTGTTTCGTTGCGGATCTTCCACTCCTGGATGCGTCGCAAGCTCTTTGCCATTTTGTGATCAGAAGCGAGTATTCATCTGGCGACGTAGGGCTGGTACGTCTAGGATCGGGCCTAAGCGTCTCAAGGAATAGGTCTGAATAAAGGATTTGGATTTCCAACCTAGATTTGGCGATGAAGGATTGTGTGTCCGCTGGTATTGTCGCCTTCTCTTGATTTCGAAGATTATAGCGAAGTGGTCGCTGAAAGTATAGTGGTCGCTTATTTTCAATTCAGCTCTCATATAGAGATTATGGTCTGCTATATGTATTGGAGCGCATCTGTGGATCGTTATAATACCATAAACAAATGATAAAACTGTCTACCTTTTGTTGATTAAGTTGAACAATTAAGAGAAGCGCTAAGATACAGATAACAGGTAATTTAAGCACTACCAGCAATAACTGACATAGAACGTTTTGCAGTATCACCGACGATATGGAATGGAAAAGGTTTTGATTTCACTTCGCAATAAATAAATATATATGTATAAGACTACGGAATTTCATTGAAGACATACCTATTTTTATCAAAAGAGTCAAGAACCTTCATTTTTCTACCGATTTGACTAAATTTTCTTTTAAATGAAAGTTGATAAGATTGAGAAGAGACTTATCGAGCCCGATTTTTGAAATTTTATTTGTTCATATAAAATTGTTTAGTGCAAAATGCAGAGAAAGTAGAAATTTTCTAGAAAATCGATTCTTCTGTTACTGTTAATAAATGTTACATAACAGAAACTTCTTTAAAACAATGAAAGGGTTCCCACAGATTGAAAAAAATTGCACAAAAATTTTGAAATGTTATAAAAAAATGTTTATCAAAAGTAAATTGTTTTTTAAATTTTTAGAAAAATTTCCGGTATGCAGTTTTATAGCCCAATAAATTTTAGTACAATAAAGTTAAAGTTTCAAGTGGCTAAGCACTCGCATTGTTTTTTAATATTTTTTCTTTTGCCGAATTATTACCGTCCTCACCTCGCCTTGGTCGAGTGATGAGACTTGGGTTTCGTCCCTTTACATTATTTTAAGTGCTTCTTCGTCAAAGGCGGCACCTATCTTCCTCTTCAAAAACGTTGAGAAGTGTCGACTCTACTAGTATATCACAAGTGTACTCTGGAGATCTGCACTCAGATTTCTCTCCGCCTCCGCAAGAGCCAGCATTATTTTCCGACGTAATTTCCACGTGGCTTTCCTGCCTGCCTTTGTCTCAAGCTCTTTGTCTCGCGCCCTCTTGTATCTCTCTTTTGCTTTGAAAAAAAGTTCCTCTTCACTTTTCATTTACCGGCATCGCTCAATTGTAGCGCACTTTGCCATTGGCTGCAGGTATGCGCGTTTTTCTCTGCAGCACTTGGCAGTCGCTGTGGTGTAGTGGTTGAGCCTGGATTCGAGCCCAATTTCCGATCAAAATAAAAAAATAAATAAATAAGTACAATTTTTTTCCTAAAAGCGGTCGCCCCACGACAGGTAATGGCAAACCTCCGAGTGTATTTCTGCCATGAAAAACAGCTTCTTTAAAAATAGAATCGCTGTTCGGAGTATGCGTAAAACTGTAGGTCTCTTCCCTTAGTGTGACAACATTAAAGCACACGCTACAAATCGGAGAAGAAGCTCTAAGCGTCAATCTATTATATTGTTATTAATGGTTTCAGACTAGTGTGATTGACTCCGTTTTTCGAAAACGGTTTCCACCGTTTTTTTTTTATGTCTATAGGCGGTTTTTTGGAATCTCGATTTTACGAATACCGAATAAACCGTATTTTTTTTATCAATAAAACCGGTTTAATTTAATTTCATAAAAGTTTTGATCTCTCAACAAAAGTTTTAAGTTTTTCGAAGCTTTCAAGGCTTTTCTAGTTTAAGGTAAACCCCTAACTAGTTTTGAAATTATATCCTAGGTTACTTTGGGATGAACATTGCATTATATTTGATAACAATTCAATTTGGCGTTTAAACGTTTTCTAAATGTTTGGCCGAGCTTCTCGTCCAATTCTTTTCTGCTTCTTGATGTTGTGACAATAAATGGAGAGATCCACACTTTTACTCTGCCTCCGAAGAAGCTTTTTTTATGGCAGAAGTACACTCGGAGGTTTGTCATTGTCTGCTTAGGAGCAATCACTATTTTAAACACTTTTTTGATGTTGCTGGGACCAAAAATTGAACCATGGACCTATCGAGTGGCAGTAGGCACCTCTAAGCACTCGGATACGGCGGAGAGAGCATCACTCAAATCCGTAAAAAAGTCAGAAAAAATATAATAAAGGAATAAAATAAATGGTAAAATAAGACCAAACGTGAATTTTTCACTGATTTTTTTTGTTATACTTTTGATCTAAAAAAATTGAAATTATTTTGATTTACTCTTTTCTAAATAAAAGCTATCTTTACTGTTAATAGTTTTATTGTAATTTTTGGTCATAACTTCATAAGCATTTTCACTTTATGAAAACTACGTAAAATAGACCTTGTTATTAGGTTTTTTCTTAATATAAAAATCTGGAACCGGTTTTTTTCAAATTCCAACTTTTCGAATAACTCGAAAACCGGTTTTGGAAAAAGGCGAATAATCGAACACCCTACTTCAGACTCTTCGTCATACCAGCTGTTTTTGCGGTTGGGGTTGTAAACAACTTCCTCTTTCATAGCGGTACGAATTTATTGGTAGATGAAGTCCCATTTACCATTTACATATATACAGGCGCTGAGAAAGTGCTCTTTTAAGCAGAATTGGGAATCGAGAGCGCTATTTTTTTTTGATTGTTCTTTCAGACTGACACTGTTCAACGCTGATTATTCGTCACTACTTTATCTATATCGATTTTAGATCCTCGAATGGAATGGACATCAAGGTCGCTCGAAGAGTATCTTCTGTCTACCACTACGTGACCAATTTGGTAATTTTAAATCATACGCGAATAGAGTTAAATTTCAATCCAATTTAAAAACGTGTTTTGCTATTTTGATTTTGAATATAGTTATCGAAAATCCTGATTCAGTTCTTGCATAATTAGGCTTTCTGCACATTTGTCGTCTAACCATAGTTGCCTTATCGTCTCATCCTCAAATTTTGAGCCGAGAACATGCATTTCCATGGAGGTCTGCACAATTGTCGCTGTCGGCTTGTTATCGGAAAATCGTAGAAGATGCGGAAACGGATGAGTACGACACTGTCGTTTACTAATCGTTGTCCACGCATTGTTTGTTTACATTTTATGGGAGAAAATGAGTAGAAAAATGAATAAAAATCAATGGAAAATATTAAAAAGTGCATGATTGCATTGAAATTAAATAACAGCGTGTGTTTTAAATACCAAATATGACGAAATTGTAAAGAATCTCTCCGTACGTGCACAAAACACGCTTCAGGAAAAGAAAAGTAAAGAAAGTATTAACAAATTATGTCTGGAATTATTGCAGCACAGTTTATAATTTTAAAATTGCATTTTTTTGTAAAAATTTCGTGAATATTTTAATCACAAAACGAAAAAATATCTGCTCAAAGCGAATGAATTGAAATACCAGTACCGAGTATGCAGAAGTGTAATTGTCATCTAATCGTTGCATATTGATTGTAACGATGAAGCAACTATGATTTTACGACCAATGTGCAGAAAGCCTTACTTTTACCTCACTCTGCCAAACCAGCATTGGAATGCAGCAAAAGCTGGTATGTTGCTGATGCAAATTGCTGGCACAAGGAGAGGTTGCTTGAATTTGTTGCTAAAAAGTGAATGTATGTATAAGTATCGATATATGTATGCACTTCAATTCATATGTGCACATGTCCATACTTGTATTTGTATGCGCGCAATCAAAAACCAGACAAAAGCAATAACAGCGCAAACGATTGCGTTAAGCGAATAATGATGCTGAGCATCAATGTCAATGAGCGTATAAATGCCGTTCGCTATTTTCGCAATTTTACTATCTACACATACATGCAATACAATGGTGCGACAGTGTAAAATTGAAATGATTTCCAAAAAATTGGCTATGCAATTACAAGCACAATAGTAGAAAGCTTCTGAAAACAACATTTTCACACATTTACTGCAACATTCGCCCACTGTGCGTAGCAATTTTTAGAACAATGTGCAGCAAGTGCGTGTAAAATACTTCCGTCGGCGAGTGTTGATGAAGCGTTGATGTTGAGGTTAACGACTGCGGTCGGCATGAGCAAATGCAATGACAGCGGATGTCCTGCGGAAATGAATGCTTGACTGAAATAAGATACTGAATGAATGCGAGGCGACAAGAGTATCAGCGATAGCGACAGCGACAGCAGTAAGGTAGATGGCGCTAATGAGCGGCATAACGGGCAATGGTCAGGTAAATTGTGCTTACTTAATTGTTGTTTTTGATGGCCGATTCACTTGAAATGTAAAATGGTTTCTTTGTCGTTATTCAATTAATTTAACGGCCATGAAAGTAAAGAACCGTTTAAACACCATTATAAGTACGTATGTATGAAAATGTTATAAAGATAAAATAAAAAAACATAAAAAAACAAGTAATTTTAAAGACAAGCTTTTATTATTAATAAAAAAAGAACAAAAAGTTGAATAATATAGGCCCCCGCATTTTTGTGGAGATAGCTCTTTCCTTTTAAGTAATGCACGTTGAAAATATGAACCAAATCAGACCTCAAGTACGAGTTTTTCAAATATCTCGACACCTGCGCCACCTAGCGCATATTGAATTAAAGTCTGAAGCGTCTGTTTACGAAGAGGTGTGGCTGCAGACATGATTCTGGTTGTGCGAGGGATTTGGGACTCGTCAAGACAAAACTCCCTTCCAGTGAAAGGTTATATTAAGATTTGAGGGAATATCCAGACCCCTTGTGGAGAAAGTGTCTCTGCCCGGCTGGTTAATGTCCTCGGCAGCACTAAGGCTAATGACAATGCAATGGACCGCGTAAGGCCAGAAACATATTGGAGCTTTGCAACTTCTATGTAGTACAGTTGCCATGTAAATCATTGCAAAATTGTGGTCGGAGAGGCACTCCGATGCCGAGTACTGCCATTTACCCCTTATATTTGAGCCCACGCCTCGTCGAAAGAGGAAGACGAACCGGCCAAAGACCTCTTCTGTGAGCGCTGCCCTCGTCACAATATAAAAATAATGCTTGGTGATTCCAATGCCAGCGAGCAGTCGAACCACATATCTTGTTCATTACGAACCACCACTAAACAGTCATCGGATTTCGGCGATCCCGAAAGAATCACTGTTACTTTGGGGAATGTCACAAAGCTGCAGAGAAAAATGATAGCGCTTACAGGGCCACGCTGCCATCGGGCACAATGCGGGGAATGTGGGATAGTTATAGGGAACAATAGTCCGAAGAACTTAATGCTGGCCGGACAACAGGAAAAATGGGCGAAAATAGTTTCAGAAATTGAGGCTATGGGAGGTCTCAATACCAATGATAATTCTTGGAAGAATAATCACGACGAACTAGTGATCGATTACTGGAAAAAACTTAAATTATTGAGGGTACAGTTATGCACCTTACAGAGTTGCTCTGGAACCACTAGAGAAGATGAAACCGAGCCCCACTTGAGGAATCGATGATTCACCGCCTGAGTATGATGAACAGCCAAGTAGATTGAGGGGACGGCTATCAGCTAAACTATTCAGCGCGGAGGCAGAGAGTTGATACGGTGGGTGCATTAACTAAATATTATGCAGAGTATGGTCGTATGAACGCATGAATGGCAATTGAAACTCATAAGGAAAGCGACCCTGCCAAATGTTCCAACTAATGCGATATAAGCCTCGAGGTATGTCTGGCCATTTTCATTCCTTTTATTATTGTCCGGTAGTGACGTTTTTGGAAACAGTTGTGCGCTGAAAATACAGTTAAGATTTCAGGAAAACGGCATGATTGCCCGAAGAGAAACCAGTAAAGAATCTTTATTTGAGAATCATCTGTATCGACCTTAAGAGTGTGTGCGACAAAGCACTGAACAAATTATAAAACTCTTGAATAGACAACGCTATCGCTGGTTAAGCCATGGAAGATGGTGAGTTGTTGGAAAGATTTTTTCATTAAGTCAAAATTTAACCAAAAAAAAAACAAGAAATAGCGCTAGGAAATATAACGCAAGGACCTGATAACCTGTTTAGAGTGGGCATGAATAATTGGAGTAAGTTCGCAGAAAAGATATGAAACTGTGTGCAATTTTTTGGATCTCTATTCCTCATCTGTCTACTTCCGACCACGCCGGAAACCTGTATTTTCGGTCAGAACTTTTTTCAAAGAAAACTTATGCATAGTTTTGTAAGTAAAATCTTGTCTTAAATCTTTACCTAAGTTTTTGAATTTCCGAAATCTTTGTGAAATTAAACAAGCGCAAACTTTGTTTTTACAAAAAAAAAATTAAGATTAATATTTGAATTGTTGAAGCGAAGTTTACTGAAAGATGTTTATCCGTAGCCAGTCAGTCCTTTCCACGCCATTTGCCTGTGCTGCTCAAATAGTTATTATCTTTTACAACTTCGAGGTGCGACACAAATGGTAGTCGATCAACCGTTGTGCTTCACGCCAACCGCTCTCCACCGCGCCGTGCACGGTCGAATAGAAGTGCACGTGTGTCGCCTCGCCAGCGAATTGTAGCAGTGGTTTGCTGTCTTTCTCATCAACGAGCGGTATGGCCAAATCGTTGCTGCCTGTGTGCATTGCATCCGCGTTCATGGATTGCTTCCGCGAAAATGTGGATTGCTATACCAGCGTGTACGCACGAATCTAACCGGTTTAGGCATTTCAAATGTGAAGAATTTACTGAAAAGCCAATAGAGCGCCTCGAGTACTTCATCTTCTGATAGCGTTTCCATATGACGCACATGCGAGCCAAGTATCCAACCTTCGAGTATGCGCGGTTGGTAGAACACGCGATAAAAGCCAAAAACGCTTTCCAACCAGAAGTTGTCAGAGTTACGCAACTCCGCCAATTCCTCTTCTCGCCAAAAAAAAAAACAAAACGCTGGTGAAGGGTCCTCTGGCTAGAAGGGTTCCATAAATTCGATGAAAAATTTGTCGACCGTGCCCAACTCGAGCGCCTCGATGGCACGACATTTCATGGGCGGCAATTTGGGCGTAAACATTTTTAGATGATGTTTATTCAGCACTCCCAGCGACACAGTGCAGATAACATGATCGGCATCGATCAGCTCACCATTCCAAAGACGTATACGCACAACGCCTTTAGCGGTTTTCCACGCAATATTTTCAACGCCTGCATTACACTTTATGCGATTGTTTAGTACGCCCAAGTCATTTAGTTCGTCCGCCCGTGATTTCATCAACAGTTGCAAAAAACTGCGGTATCCTTTACCTTTCCAATTGAGCAGATGATCGCCTTCCAACTCCCAGTAATCCAGATGACTCTGTCCGCCCACATCGAAGAGGTTATCAGACGGCACCTCGGTTCTTTCGTATTTCTTGTAGTTCTCGAAAAATTCACGCGTCACACTTCTATCAATCCCAGGTATCTGTTGGATGTCGGGCCAAAAGGCTTCGGTTAGATATGTGCCCAAGGAACCTTCGAAATTTTTCAAATCTCGTCGTCGTGCCGACGACAAATTAAATACCACTGACTTCAGCTTATCAGCAATATTTTTAGACACAATTTCCTTATTGGAGCGTATACACTGGTAATCATCATAGTAATTACCTGTCGGCTGCAGCATATTCAAGGCTTTTACTAGCTCATAGACAACATTGCCCTTCTCACCGTGACACCATTCACCGCCCAAATCGACAACATTGTCCGCAAAGGGTATAGTAAATATATATGCGACCGCCATAACGATCCTCAGCTTCGAGCAGTAGCACATTTCCGAAGCCATACTGCAGGAGGCGTGTCGCAGCGGCTATGCCAGAGGCTCCTGCGCCGATAATTACAATGCGTGTAGATTTCGTATTCGCAATTTTGGTTGCTTTCATCTACCACATGCTGAGCGACTGAGTTTTTTCAGCGAAAGTAACAGCATTTACATAGTTTTCATAAAATGGATAATTTTTTTTCTTTTTAGACTTAACTAATGGTTTAGTTACAAGCTCTTCGATTTAGAGTTTTGTATTTATTTAGTTGCTTATGTTGCTAAACTCCTATAAACAATATTACACCCACTGCCTCATTAATATAAAAGCTCTTTGTGTATAATCAATTATTATATTTACAAATCTTCTAGCAGTTATTAAATAATTTAGTTAAACTTTTTTTATCATTTTATATTAGGTTTCCATTTGAGATAACAAAGAGCGGTATTTTTGAAGTCTCCAAGGCGGAGTGGGCGCTCTTAAAGATACAGTTATAAATAATTGATGAATAACTATAATTGTATAAGTTACTTCCGTATAAGTTACTATTCCGCTCATCGCTCTAAATATTTTGGTATGTAACAGTATCTACTTATTACACGATTAATAATATAGAGATGTAATTGAAAATTAAAGTTTTTGGAGATTTCATCACACGATCAATATACTTTATAATTAGAATATATTCAGTGTAACAGATAACTAAATCTCCCAAAAAATGGCGAAGATATGTGTCTTTCAATCCGTCTTTTTGTATACCAACTGTATGTATTGATCAAACTTTGATTGCGTTTTCCCTCAAAAATTAAAAGTTGAAAAACTTCGATTCACTTCTTCTTCTTCTTGTTTGGCGCTGAAACCGCTTAAGCGATTTTGGCCGAGTCCAACAAAGCACGCCAGTTGTTTCGCTTCTGTGCCAACTGACGCCAATTGGAAATGCCAAGTGAAGCCAAGTCCTTCTCCACCTGGTCTTTCCAACGCAGAGGAGGCCTTCCTCTTCCCCTGCTACCACCAGCGGGTTTCGAGTCGAATACTTTCAGTGCTGGAGCGTCTGTATCCATTCGAACGACATGACCAAGCCAGCGGAGCCGCTGTACTTTAATTCGCTGCACAATGTCCATGTCGTTGTAAAGCTCGTACAGCTCATCGTTCCATCGCCTGCGATACTCGCCGTTGCCAACTCGTAAAGGCCCGTAAATCTTCCGTAGAATCTTTCTCTCGAATACTCCAAGGGCCGCCTCATCAGATGTTGTCATTGTCCA
>JAPVRG010006679.1:8655-20340 GCA_029783565.1 Rhagoletis cerasi
TTCCTACCTTACGCGAATGATCTTAAACTCTTCAAAAAGTTGCATGTGCGTCTGTCGCACTTTTCTTGTGACATTTACATTTTTCCTAATATCTTTGGCATTTACAGTCGGATCTTAAAGTATAATACATCGATGTTTATGTATCGAGGAGAAATTATTTTTTGTTTCAAATCTCATTGATCTTAAGTACTCCGTTCTGGTACTTACCCAGATCTCAGTTCATATCACCCTAATGCCAGTAAATTATAGCTTTCAAAAAATCATTAAAATTTTGCTAAGTGGAACTATTTAAAAAAAAAATTTAAAAAGACAACCCCTAGGTTCGGCAAAACAAAGTATTTCGAAACTGCCTTGCACAAATACTTTAGACTCAGTGGTGTACATCGAACTATTTTTTGTTTGCTTGGAAGGTGGTACGGTCTGGTGTACATGTGTCTGAAAAAACAATTCCCGACCGACGAAAAGTTTAACACTGTGAGGACTGGTTACTAAAAAAATCTACTTTTTGGAATCGAGTATAGTCACCTCAAGTCGACTAAAATCGATCCCACTCGAGGACTTCGACTTCTGTGTGTGTCTAGACCATAAGCGAGTATGTTTAATAGTTTTCAAGTAACTTAACAAAAAAGAGAGAAGGCGCCTGAATAAAGATCGGCAGATTGACTATACACCCTCACCGAAGCGGACGTTTTTGTTTTCCGAGCTAAAAATCCTGCTGCAATATTTTGAATAATAATAATTTAATTTGAAAAATAATAATTTTGTTCATTACTTAATTAAGGTAGGTCCTAATTTTTTTTTAATTTTCAAAAAGTCAATCTAAGTCATAAGGTCGACTGTCAGAGGTGATTAATCGATTTTAAGAAACGAAAATCTGAAAGCCGATCCTAAAGTCAAGAATATATTCAGCGCGAGCCTTTTCCATCTCTTCTGGTGAGTAGTAAAAGGAACTCGTTATAGAAAATATCTTAGAAGCCTCGCTAAATCTAAGCTCAAAATATGTGGGGAAGGGTAGACTGGAGTCGTTATTCATTATTCGGCTACGATGTGGCATAATCCAGGTGCCATTAATAGCTTCGGAACACATGGTTTCTGGTCTAGAGTCGCCAAATTACTGCAAATACTTCCCGCGAACAATATAAATACACACAAGGTAAGAATCGCGGTACAGGTTAAGAAAAGTATGAGTCCTTAAAATGATTACAATATCTACTCATGACCCCTCCTACCTCCCTCTTGTATTCTGCTGCATGTCAAACGACAGCAATGCGACACCGAATGAACTTCAGCGATTAGTAATGGCAGCGGGTGCAAGGTGTCGAGCTCTATCAGCATGTATTGGGCCCACTTCGAAGAACGTACTCTTCAAAATTTGCGGTGCGAAACTGCACGGTTGACTTATCGTTTTCTGATCATTCCTAAATAGAATTCAATGTTACTTTTTCACCTAAACAAACAAGCTTAATCTTAAAGAAGCCTATAAAAAATATATTATCGCTACAGACAGGTACTAGGTCAGAAACGAATGTCAACTTAGACATATGAATCACATGATGAACTGGAAGATAGTACGAGGCCGTTTACAACGACGCAGGGAGCTTGGATCGCATTGGCATAAGATGCGGGATTTCTAGAGTTTAAGTTAAGTTAAGCGTGCCAAATCTGATATACAGAGGTAGTGGTGTGTGGTTGGTCATAAATAACACCGTCGGCGACCGCCGTGTTAGAGTGTTTAGAGATGCACTTTACCACTCGGTAGGTTGAAATTTCGAATCCTGATCCGAGCAACATCGAAGTTTTTTCTAATAGCGGTGGCCCATCTGAGTATATTTCTGCCACGAAAAACTTCTCATTAAAACCGTTTGATGGCGGCGTAAAACTGTAGTTTCCTCCACTTTGTGCGACAACATCAATGCGCACACCACAAATCGGATGAGAAGCTTGGCCAAACACTAACGCATTGTGTAAGCGCCAAATATTCAATTTTTTTTCAAGGGCGAAGGTTTGAACGACATCAAAATTCTCTCGAAGAAAATTTTCAAATGAGTGTGGTAGGGGTGTAATTACAAATATTTTTTCTTTCATATGGAGACCGAAACGATCAAATCTGACAAGTACGAGAGAGAAATCTTTTTTCATATCTCCTGGGAATCAAGTGAGAAAATTTAATGTGTTTTTGATATTGGTTTGCACATGTTAATTATTTTTTTGTCACTGCTTGCTAAATATTGCGATGTCACCTGTGAGCCACCTACATGCGTGCGTGATAGGTATTACTGCTACTGCACAAGAAAGCTTACATATTTACACGCTCTGTTTTTATCCACATTTAGGTACGAGTCAAATCCCCATACTTATTTGCATATGTATGTACATTAGGCTGGTCCAAAATATTATTTTTAGCCACGCCCAGAGCTGAAGAAAATCGAAAATAAGGAAAACCGCATTTTTTCTACTCAAAGTTTTTTTTTTATCTTACATGAGGAAAATACAAATTTTCCGAGAATTGCTATACAATCGCTTAAAAAATTTATTTTTTTATCGAATAAAAATATTACCCTTCAGAGATCTTCAAATCAAAAAATCATGATGCATATTTAACTTTAGAATTTTGCTAACTACTTTTTCATAACTGATGATAATCTTATCCCTTTTATACAAAAACGTTTAATTTTTTGTATTCGTAATCACCTCACGCACGTCATAAGCAAATAATTAGTAAAATTTTAAAGTTAGTTATGTATATTCACATCTCAACTTTTTTTTAAGGGAAATATTCTTATCGGATCGAAGAATATTTTATTTTCACGGGTTTTTAGCAATTCTACGAAAAAATTTATTTTCCACAACTAAAATATATGTAAAACTTCAAAGCTGCGGCGATGTTGGCAGAAAACTTCCAAAAAGTTGATTTCCTTGCGTATTTCTGAATCATCTTAATGTGCATACACACGTTTTCACATGAGCACATGGTTTTTTGCAATTACTAACATTTTCCATTTAATTGGAATTTAAAGTGCCACAACGGAATTTCTTGCCGTACAATCGCTGCCACAGGCGTACATACTCGTACATATGTATGTGTAGGTGGACAGAGGTATTGGGTTGTTCGGTCGCAAAAACTGCAACAATTTTCATCTTTGCCAAGCCACACTTTGTGTTTGTCTTTGCGCAAATTTTGCCTTCAAAGATACAAGTGCTACGTTGGATACGTATGGAAGCGCACACACACATACGCATGCGTACATACAAATTTATGTATTTGATTGCCATTGGCGGTATGCCACGCCTTACCTTTTTGCCCTACATACATAAGTAAGTACTCGCCTGCTATGCTGCCATTGCCGTTCTGCTGGCTGATTTTGCGTTGCATGTTTTCAACCCCCAAGCCCCCACTAACCGATCCTTTCACTACATACATGTTTAAGTGCATACACACACAAGCACTCAGCTGCGTTTTGCTGCACATCCGGTTGCCGTTTCGTTTTAAACATTTCTTTCTTTGCTAAAGCAACATTTCGCCTCTTATTTCTTCCACTTGTACTTGTACTACTTTTCTGCTTCTACTTTTTTTTCGTCCTCAGCTAGTTTTTCCCAAACAGAAATTCGCGCTGGAGCTTGCAACATGCGGCAGTTCTACTAGTAATTCAGGCAGCTCACTCAACTCAATCTCTGCTTCTTCTTCTTCTTTACCCACTTCTTCCTCCCTTTTTCCCCTCACTGCCTGCTCGCTCCGTTGCATTTCACATCCACATTTCGCCTTTCGAAAATAGCATTTTCGCAGCTGAGCCACGCAGTGATTCGACTTAATGGCAATTGTTGGTTGGTTTTCATCGTACGCACTCTGCCGCACAAACCTCGTAGTGCACGCACGCACACCCACACTCGCGCAAACGCTCCGTGGCACATGTATGCAAACATTTATAGACATTTGCTTAAGCGTGGTTGCACGCCAACACACATGCATACATACCCTGCAGGAAATTGAACTATTTAAAAGCAATTTAATAAGTACTTTTCTATTAACTACAACTAGTTGACATTCCCACTTTTTTCATAGAAACAACTGATTTTTTTTAAATGGCGTTGTCATAGGAGCAATGTCAATTGTCCGACTCTGCATATGATTTCAACTACTTTCACATGCATTTGGCTGAAAGAACTGCAAAAGTAGTTTGTTTCCTACTAATTTTTCAATTAATGGTCCATTGGGTAAAAAGAGTACCATTTGTTTCAAAGTATATTTTTTAATTAGTTGATTTAAAAAAAGAATCACTTTCTTCCAACAGGGTACATACGGGTATGCATATAGTCGCATATGCAGAAGTTTTGTATAGATTCTTGCATTGCGTCGCCTTACATTATTGAGCTGCTTTCAATTCATAGCGAATTTTAGGTTATTTATTTATCTCAATATTCATTCATTCAATTCAAAAGTTTGCAAATATTTTCTCATATTTATTTAAACGACAGTAACACACAGGCGTACGCACACAGCTGCAAAAAGTTAGTCTATTGAGGATGTCTTCAGTTGGAGTGGTGAAATTTTGTATTCAAATTTGTTCAAGTCAAGGTTGATTTAGTTGGTTGAAAGCGCATACGAGTGCGGAAAGAATCTCAAGCTCGCGAGGTTGACAACAAGCGAAGGCAAAACAAAGTTGCATCACAGTTTAAGCGTAAATGTTGACGGAATATGCATCTTTTGAGACTGTAAATGGATTCATAAAAATCAAATAAAGACAATGTTTTGGTTGTGAATTTCAAATTAAATATTTAAATTTAATGCAGCGTTGGTTTAGTTAACAACTTAAGGCCTTTATTCAGTAACAATTCGCATTCCCGTAATATTATTCTAGTAAAAATATAAAACTATGCCCCACTATACATATAATGATTCCAAGGACTTTTTATTGACCACCACGGCGGTTTTGACGGACGAGGATAACATGCTGGGTCGCTCGCAGATTGCTGGTGTTCTCGAGTCTAGGAGCTTTTGGCGGATGAATCCTCTATGGGCCAATGGTTGAAGTTCTCAACCCTATTAGTTTATGAGGCTGAGATTGGCGTTCTAACGCCGCAACTAAATTTAATGCCACTGAAAAAACTACTCCGCCTCGTATATCCTCTCAGAGGATTCCTTGAGTTGCGGGGGTTGATTCCGTAGAGAATTAAATTCTCGCAGCTCATGGAATTATGGGCGTGACAACCTTGAGGTACCCTAGTCAACGGTCGCCAGTCCGGAGTGGTGGCTTGCTCAATTGGCAGAAGTTTCTGTTTCAAGGTCTGACCAGAGTACTTAATCTGGTACCATGGTGGAACAGGGGCCTCAAGAATATCCTATATTTGCTCTCCTCTCTTCCTTTAAGGTACGGCTCTTCGGGGAGTATCGTGTGGATGTGTTTTAAACCCCAAATGCGGGTAGAGTTTGCTTGTCGGCTCAATGTGGTGTTGCATTGCAAACGGGTGCCGAACCTATAGCACGGCAGAGGCTTTATGTAGGCCTCGAACTCGACCAAGGTGGTGATTGTGTACATCCATACCGCCAATTGGTACCGACAGAATGGTTGCGTCGCAGGGCGGCGATCAACGCCTTAATTTGTACCGTTGTGCTTTTGAGCGCCGTGGGGTTAGGCCTTTACAGGTAGGTACCCACGTAAAACACTGACACATCTATGCCTCGGATACTGCTCTATGGCTGTTCCATCTAGAAATCCACTACTGCAATTACCAGGCGCCTGCAAGTTTTGGGAAACAGGTGTCCTAGAACGGTACTCCGAATTTGTTTGCCCTAAACCAATCTGACATAAGGAGTTGCTCAGAAAGGCTAACATGGAGCCACTTGACATCTGGATACGAACACATACAGAGTAAGCAGTACCTAATAAAATAGAATAAAACGAATAAGATATTTCTGTGGCTTTTCTTCAAAAAGACATTATTCTTTTATCAAGAAGGAAACTTTTGTTAAAAAAATCAATAAGCAATTCTTTAGATTTTTATTAGGTTACCTAATTAAAAGCTAGAAATAGAAAATGAAACAAAGTAAAGGGTCCACGCTGACTTGTCCTCGAACTCGGGACCTACCTAATGGCAGGTTAAAGCTCTACCTATTCGTTAGATGTGGTCACCTTACCGACACTATTCTATTTAATAATATGAATTACTTGTTACATGGAATTTAAAAGCAATTAAAAATAAATTATTTTAAATGAACTCAAGAAGACATATCAAAAAATTTAGAAGTATTTCTTATTAAATGATGTAATCAATCAGATTTTCTCTACGAAATGTGGGTTTTTAAAGATTTTCCTGCAGATATCTACACATACTATTTTCACACAGAATTAATAAAAAATCTCTATGGAATTTTCTTCATTGATTTGTTTATTCTACCCCTTAGCCGAGAAACTTTTCATATAAGCAACTTTTCATATGGCAAAAAAGGCCTTTTAGTGCAATCTCTCAATAGGGAGAGGCGGCCTCCCGGCAGACCGTGCGAAACGCGAGAAGAACAGTCGATCGAGAGGCGAAGCAACTCGGGTTAAGCTGGAAGGAAATCAAAGCGATTGGCAGAAACATAACCAGATAGTGAGTATGCGTACCAGGTGCCCTCTGTCCCGATGGGGATAAAAGTAAAGGAAGAAGAAAATATTCTTTCAACACAATCAAGTGATTTGAACTACTTACTAAAACCTTCTATAGAAGGTATCAAAAGAAAACTCTACTATTCTTAAAGGGTAGCACAAATCTAGAGGCCGGGAAAAGGCCTAAGTTGCATAGTGTTTTACGGGGGTATGAAAAACGAATTGAAATTCTGTTTAGAGGGTTTATTAAGCATGCAACTAATTATGAAAATCAAATTTTGTATTGATAATCAGATTCAAAATGGCGACTACACAGTCAATCTATTGAATCGCCTTCTTTTAGTACCAAATGGACGTTTCACGCCAAATGTCCAAGTAACTTTTTCATTAAAGATTTTTGTGTTGAAAAACCTCATCTTTCAATTGGGATGCCTTTAAAGAATATTAAAAATGCCCATCATTGAGAAAAATTCCCTATGCTCGACCTTCCTCGCAGTCCGAAACATACATATGTACCTCTCAAGCTCTTCAAAAGTGCGTTAATTCAAAATTTGCAGAAGTTTTGGTTGTATGTGCCAAAACTGTTTAGAGACTGTATGATGTACTTATATACCTGTGAGCAAAAGCGAAATGAATTGTTTTTTATATTGTTCAAAAAAGAATCTTAAGTAAAATCTGCCCTGCTCACCATTAAAATACTGCCGTTATAAAACATTCAGGTACGGTTATCCCGTTTATTTTAAGTGAAAAGTGATCCGCTCTCCGTGCTCTAACTAAAATTTTGGATGATCATAAGAAAGTGGAAGTTTGAAGGCGTTAAATAAGATCAGCTTCTAAACCGAAAAATTTCAAAAATAGGTTAAGGTTAGACTTTTGCAAAGGTGGGATTGTAAAAAAAATTAAATGCTGAATAAATGCTCAATAGCAGCGCCAAAAGCACCGCCCTGTTTGAGGACGCTAATACTTTTTCAGTTGGCGGTGAATAAAATTGTTTTTTTTTTTAAATTATAGGGATGACAGTTATGAAATTTATTGTGTTTCAAAGTGCATAGTTATATGATACCAGAACGCGGAAAGCATAACAAGGATTTCGTTTGGCCAGCGAGATTGCTCGATTTGATGACTACTTTCAACGGAGTTACCTAGAGGAGCTAGTCTACGTTAACAAACCGCAGATTACAAGGCTCTCAAGAACAACATTCGCCGAGAAATCGACAATCTGACGCCGGAAATATTGACAAACGTGAAGTAAAATGCTATAAAAATAGCCGAAATTCGCACCAACTCATTTTCCAAACATGAAAAATCACGGATCGAAAATAATCGTTAAATGTCATGATTTTTATTTTTCGATCAAAAATAATCGTTATTTTGAATTTTTATTTTTTCGATTAAAAAGTAATCGTTACTTTTGATTTTTATTTTTTCGATCAAAAAATAATCGCTATTTTGGATTTTTATTTTTTCGAGCATTTTAACCGTTATAACGGAGACTGCTTTTTTATGACCGCCTTAAATCTTTTATGATCGAAAAAATAAAAATCAAAAGTAACTATTATTTTTTAAACGAAAAAATATAAATTAAAAATAACGATTATGTTTTGATCGAAAAAATAAAAATCATAAAATAACGAATAAATTTGATCGAAAAAATAGAAATCAAATTTTAACGGTTAAATTATGATTTTTATTATAAAGATAATGACCGTTACGGTCCCTGGAAAAAATTAAATTCATTGCTTCAAATAAACATAAGTATACCGTCAAAAAGATAACATATTTGTTTTTTTTGCAATGATAGCAAAACAAAGTCCGATGTTACTTTTTGCGCCACCTTGCAGAGTCTCAAAGAATAGGACATGATGGGGAATCTAAGAACCGAAGTGCCGAATTTATAGCAAAAAATTACAAAAAAAAATAATAGGATACGAAGTCTAAGAAGAGGACCATTCTACAACTTTCAATAAGTTTCAGCAAAAACCAGTCGCCAAGTAGAATTATTATTGCTAGTATCGCGCTGTGCTCGAAATTCGACCACCCCACTTTTTCATAAAATTTTAACATTAACTTGAAGAAATATAGGAGAAATATGCCCCTAGTTGAATGATGCTTGCCTATTTATATCGTTACCTCTATATAGAAAGGCCCTAACCCACAAAAGCCCTAACTCAAATACAGTTTGAAAATTTAATAAAAAGTAGAGTTCTCCAGTTTCAAATTTCGTCGAATTTCTGATTTTTTTTAAACACAATATTTAATCTAGTGCTGTAGTATTTGTTTTTCCTATACTATTAGATGGATTGTAAGTTATCTGACCGCTTTTGGATGATTCCTGTTAGTGATTTAGGGCCTTTCTATATTAAGGTAACGATATATAGATTAATTTCCTCTTAACTTAAAAAAAAAAACAAAAAATACCTACCACTTTTGGTCATAGCTGGTTAAGTTTTGTTCGGAAACATTCTCCAATAGGCTCCCTTAAAAGTTTCCAATTTCTTCAATTCCTTTCCTCGATAGTTTTGGGTTTGAAGCGACCAGGGAATTATATTAATTTTTTTATGTGCTTCCAGCTCGGAATTCAATACATTTTTCTCTTTTTTTATAAGAGTAATATGAAGTTGTATATAGTTATGTATGTGTCTCTTAAAAAACAATTTCCAGATAACAGGAAGCCTCTAAAAATACCTGAAATTTACATGCAAATTCAAGCGAAAAAGTTAAAACAGTTTGATTTTTCTACTCACCAACATTAGCGTCCTATCATTTTCCACAGAAGCCGCACTTTTTCAGTCATATGAATGACAAACAATAAATAGTTTGAATGTTCATTATTTTCGCGCTATTTAGCGTTGATTGGCGGGTAATTATTTTAAAACAACAATGATGGCTTTTTCATAATTCTTTATATTTTTCTTCTGTTTTACTGCTGGTTATTGTTAATATTTATTTAATTTTTTATCGCATTAGAAAAGCATTGTTCATTTATGGCTTTTTCATTTTATAACAAAATATTTGCTGAATATTAGCATTAATTGGAGGTATTTACTACTTTTGAATTGTTGTTAATTTTTTGCGTTGCTGTTTTTTGTAAATTTGTTATGAATTTCATGTATTTAATGTGTTTATTGGATTGGTATGTACATATTAAGTAAATGAGTTTTTTATCTAAATTATTGTCGCTGTTATTTTTACCTCAGTTTTCAGCTTTTTCTACCTTCACGTAAGCGTCGCGCAATGCTTTGTATTTATCTCTTTTTGTTTAAATATTATCATCAGGTATCTGCTTGTACAATGCATACATTTTTATGGAAAAACTAATACGCTTTTGAATCAATTTTTTCAACTGAATTCGCAATTTAATTTCAAAATTATTTCGATACTCATAAATCGCATTGATTAAAACGGCGGTACGCCTGAAATTATGCTGCAGCTCATGGGCGCATATATGTATAAAACATATGCATGGCATTATAAATATTTTGAGCCCCCGAAAAAAGCTTGTTTTACAAATGCATGTAATACCGTTAGTTTGCAAAGCCATTGGAATTTTTTGCAATTGCCTTAAATTATTTTGTTAAAAGATTAAAATAAAAAACTAAACAGATATTAAAAACAAATACATATATACCGCTTACGCTGCTGAAACGCATTTTTGGTGGTCATAAATACAAGCAAATAAAAAAATACCTTTGCATATTTAGGCAGCTGTAATTCTCCACCGAAATGGGTATGTGTGGGTGCGAGTGTGAGTGTGACAGCTATGCACAAACAAATATGCTTACATGCATATTTACAAAATAAATAAATAAATACACTCACACACATGCACACATACATACTCGTACATATGCGCTAGCGTATTTAATTAATTTTCATGTTGATTATCTGCAAAAACTGCGAAACAACAACAATAACAGCAATGCAAGCGCAAGCGACAAGCGTGCAGCCAACACACACAAATCGTACAAACAGCCGAATAACCGAGCAGTCAACTGCCAACACAAAAGTGTCAAAATACAACATAACGCCTGTAGCAGTAGTAGCAACAACAACAATGTAAACACTATCCTGGGAATGCGAAAAGCGCAAGGTGGCATGGAGTATACGCGCATTCGACGGCTGATGTCAAGCGAGCTGGTGGCAGTTGGTTTTAACAATTTATTTATTTGCAAATTGTCAACATGTACAAAAACAATTAAACACAGTGTGATAGCAATAAAAAGAGATATGTACTTACATTTAATAACATACGTACATACATACATACATATGTATGTGCATAACCTATGCTAACATTGACATACAGAACAACAACATAATATACATATGAATGTAAAAATGTGGCTATAAAAGCAAACGATAGCACACTGCCAGGAGCCATGCTATTCAGCATTTCAAGCGAAAAAATTTAAGGGAAATTAATACGTCTCTTATTACTGAAGTGCGTTTCGCGTGTAAAGCATATGTTTATATATAAAGCAAAATAAGCGCGCAGCAAGAAAAGTTTTTAGTGCAATAGCTAGAAAGCGTTCAGCTAAAAAGGCACACGATTTTTTTTTTTTTTTTAATAAGAGTGTGTACAACTCTTATTTTCTTCCTTCGCGGGTTATAAACAGACGCCAACATACCAAGAAATAAGCGTAACGAAATTTTTGACTCTCACAAGATTTGCTTACTTTTTTTTTAGTAATCATCGGATTACAGTGCGTATGAGCAATTTTTTTAGCTTAAGCTGGGTATTGTGTTTTTCACGTGAAAATTTCTCTAGTTACCTAGCAACTATTTGGGATGACTTTTTAAATCTTTTGAACATAGAATGTGCTCCTAGCATCGTTTCCAATCACATTCAGTTCTTTTCACGCCTTGAACATGTTTTTAAGCGACGCTATATCCTTTACAACATTTTCACAGACTTTGGAAACATTTTGCGGTGAAAAATGTTGTCAAGGATATTACGTCGCTTAGAAACATGTTGAAGGCGTGAAAAGAACTGAATCTGATGGGAAACGATGCCCGGAACACATTCTATGTTCAAAATATTTAAAAAGTCCTCCCAAATAGTTGCTAGGCGACTAGAGAAATTTTCACGTGAAAAACACAA
>JAPVRG010006724.1:3341-15584 GCA_029783565.1 Rhagoletis cerasi
TTGAATAAATATTAAGGCTGCGTTTCACAAGATTCATTTAAGTGAAAATTACTTTAATTTTCGAATTTTTGATTTCACCAATCAATTTTAATTTGTTTTTAATTTTGACTTAAGTGACCTATATTCTTCACTTAATTAAAAATTAAATCAGAGTAACCACACTCAGAGGTGTTACACGTTTAGTCAGCTAATCAATATACACACACCACAATTTTGTGTATCAGCTGTTTACTTGTATACCAACCACTTTTAGCACGGTGCTGCCATATTTTTACTCACTTAAATAAAGAGCTTATTGAAACTGAAATTAATTTAAATGAGAATTAAGTAAAAAATTAAACTAAAGTTAGTTTCCACTTAAATGAGTTTGGAGAAACGCGGCCTAAGAGTTTCGCAGTCGCGAAAATTTTAGCAGGGGGAGCGGTCAAAATTTTACCAGAAAACTCGTTGCGTTCATAAAATTAAATTCAACAGAAGTGCCGAAAAAATTAGACAAATTATAAAATTATTATTCAATTGACATTTAATTTAAAAAAATAATACAGGAAGAAAAAAATATTGCGGTTTAGAAATATTTATCCTCCAAAACGAAAGACATTTTTGTAAAATATTTAACATTCAATTTATATTTTTATATAATATTATAATTTTCAATTTAAAAAAAGCACCACACAGTGAATCTAAAGGTTCTATGTAGAGTGTCTTATAAAGCTTTTTTATGTTTTATAAAACTACCAACATACAATTTATAAACTAATAATAGAGCAAAAATTTGCGCTACGAAGCCCCACCTTCTAGGGCCCTCTTGGTCTTATAAGAGTTTCATAGACTATTTTGTCGAGCAAAATGGTGGAGTATTTGTTCCCCAATTTTGCGCAAGGAAGCAAAAAATATTCTGTACCGCTGGCCGAGTTATTTCTTTATATTTCCATAGAAAATCGTTTTAATAACCTCAATACTAATTCATAAGAAAAAATTGAGGTCTTGGGATGTGTTTGAGGAGTTGAGGATTACTTTAAAGAGTTATCTGATATGAAGTAGACCTTTTTGCAGCAGATCCAAAGTTTGATTTTAAATATTTTTTTTTTAATTTTTTAAATTTAATACCCTAAAATTATTTTCGAAAATGTGATATTAAACATTTTATATAGATTTTAGCCAAATTAAACGTGTGTACATATGTATGCACACCATAAATTACTCTCAAATGAACAATTCTCGGAAAACTTCCAGGTGAACTAATTTATTCATTACATTTAGACGCTGCCAATTTAGTATTTTACCACCTGATAACTTTCCACTCGCATACTGCACGTCGTAGTACACATACACATACAACGAAGCGCACCAATGCAGACAAAAATAATCGTTTGAATTCCATTCCAAGCGCCGTCAAGGTTGCACACATTTGCTTTTACTACCTGGGAAAATGTGTATGTTCGAAAAGAAAACGGAAAAGAAAAATATTCCAAAGAAATTACTCTCTTTATTGTTCAACTTAATGAAGCATTACCTTTTTTTCTTTGTCATACTTACGTTACGGTTCATATGCTGCTACAGCTTTGTGCCATTTCACCAATTTCGGTATTTTGCGAGTACTTTGGGGGTCTTTTAGTGTTAGATGAGGTAAACTTTTTATAGCTGCTTTTATAGTATGCATATGTGTATGTGTGTATGTGTTTACATGCATACGTACACACATTCGTTGTAAATGGCATTTGTGAATTAAGGCGTACATATGTATGTAAAAACATTCGAATTATGGGGAGCGTATGTCTGCTGCTTTAGTACTTTTTTTGATTGTCATTCGTCCGAGGTTATTGCGAAGAAGTTTTGAGACCGGAGTAATTGAAAGAGCAAACTAAAACAGCTTACCCTAGCTTATAATGCCCAATCATCAAATTAAGTGAACCCATCTATACAGATTTATCGATCTGGTGTTATGCTCAAGAATGGTCCCCGAGTAGTAGACTGCCTTGCTCATGGATAAGATGCCTGCGACGTAGGAAATGGAGATAATTTTTTATCTACTTTGATATTCAAGCGGCTATTAGGGCTTCGATATCGTTTACGAGGCGCTTGAATCAATTAGATAACTGTCTTATCTATCTTTTAGTGGTATCAGGCCCAAGTCATATTGCAAGAAATTGCATTGCGGATGAGTTGGGCCGCTTAGGGCCCGCCAAACTGAAAATAGTGGGAGTGCCATTGACTACATGCGGACTACTCTTAGACAGAAGGGTATAGTTTCAGCTCAACGAACGCTGAACGAAAACTGTGACATGTGCAATTGCGAGGTTTCCCTGGAGGCGATCAAAAGATATTTTAGGGCTCGTTATTCCATAAGTCTCAATTCTGGTGTCTGTATTGACAGGACACTGCCCGACTGGTATTCAGGTGGTAAGGCTAAACTTCCTCACTGTCACAATTCTTTGGTTGGCATTTTCTAACCAGAACTGAGCAGACCTCGGCTGGCGACAAATACCGCCAACGAAATTTCATTCTAGGCACACAGCGTTTTTCGCTAAAGCTCAGCAGTTGCCGTTCTTAAATGGTGGTATCGAAAAGGACCAAAAGCACCAAATATGCCCCTTACCTTTTCCATGAATAAATTGAAGGCGAAAAACGAAAGAAAAACTGGTGCTGAATACTTCTGAGTCCTTCAAAAAAATAATGTTTGGCATTCACATTTTTGTTGAGTGTTTAACCAAATAATAAAAGTCAGTGACTGATTTATATCGATGACTTTTATAAGTAAAATTCACTGACTTATTTTTATTGATGACTTTTATAAGTAAAAGTCTTAATTACTGTTACCTAAAACATATAATATAAAAATCAAAAATAACTGTACTTTGTATAAAAAAAGCTGCATATTCTTCAAATATCAACTGATTTCGATCATTCTTTTTTTTGACCGACTTCAAAAAAGGCGGGTGTTATCAATTCGTCGGAATATATTTTTTTATGTATATTACCGCATAACTTTGGACCACGTTAATCGATTTCGATAGTTCTTTTTATCGGAAAGGTGGCATCTCAAGGGTGGTCCCATACTAATTTGGTTCCCATCTAGTTTTATTTCCGATCAGTGTATAATGAAGAAATTAACGGTACTCCTAATGAAGAAATTAACGGTACTCCTATATTGAAGTCGGTTGTATTTTTTTCTTAAAAATTACTTGTTAATTTTTCTGATCAATTTTACTTGAAAGAAGCGCTGTGCCTTCTTTGAGTAGTACGAAAATAATCTTGTAACATTTATACAAGTTAGAGGCTTGTAGCTCGTTTCTGTAACTCTTCTCCACCGATTATTATCTAACAGTGAGAACAGTAGAAAATTTCTCCGTTGATTTCTAGTTTCGCGAAGCGGACAGAATTGTCATCCAAATGGAGTCAACGATAAACACTTGAATGCGGGTACTTTTATGCTCAAGTTTGCAAAAATAAAAAAAATTCCAACCTGCGGCATTTGACCTTCATTTCTTAAGTAAAAGTTTGCGCTGAATCCGATTATGATGTCAAAATATTAAAGGACAGAACAGTTTTTGAGATCTGAAAAAAAGTACAATGACTTAATACTTAATACCTTAATACCTCCGGTTTCTTTCTTATAAGCACTTAAGTAAAAAAGCATACAAAAAGTGTCCATAAAAATTTATGATAAGGTAAAATTTCCCGCAGATTTTACGATATAGCTAAATATGGCTAGATGGCTCAGACTACAACCTGATGCAGCAGTTGTACCTTCAGTCATTGAAGCCACCCTCAGAAACTGGGTGAAGTGAGTAGAACTAATGTTGATCTCAATCTAAAAAGGTCTAGATACCAGATATTTGCTTACTTTGAGCAGATGCGACAGCAGGAAACTTGTGGGACTGATTTTCTGTCGACTAGTGTTAAATATTAGCCACAATTTTGTAGAAACAGAATTCTTCCTTTACTTGGAAATCCAATAAAATTTTGAATATATCGCACGTTTAGTAATAAGGAAAGTTATTTTTAAAATTTCAGTTTTGTGGGAAAACACAATCAAAATTTTGATCAATCCATATAACTAGTTGGTATACAAAGAAACAGATGGAAAAATATATAGCATCGCCATATTTGGGAACTATAGTTATCTGTTTGACTGCACAAATTTTTCTTATCAAGATAATCCATTTAATGATGAAATCTCCAAAAAGGTTAATTTTGAATTGATTGTCTATTAAACGTGCGATATGTACGCATATACATATATATTTTCCCGCAAATACTATGCTCATATGAAATATTTTTTATTAACGTAAGAAAATTAATTAATTATTCAATACAAGCAAACCTTTTCCAGCTTTAAGCAGTTTTTTTCTGCTTTAGTGCACTCTACCATAAATGATATGACAAAATAACGCCAGTCATCATTATTCCATTATAAATTCAGTCTACTGTGTCTCTCAATCAGTTAGTTGTCTTATCTTGGAACTTATGCGTAAATAATTGAATATCACCTTTCTTAAATGTCAAAGAGACAGACGTAAAATGCCACTAATATGAAGGAAATTGAAATCAATATGCGCACCCTTACAGCGAGTTGGAGGTGCGTACCACGAACGTAGTAGGAAACCTAGCAATTTAATTTACATTGAAGTAAATCGATACACACATATATACGTTCGTGCAACAGACGCAGTACGCTGCAAGAAGTAGTGATTTCATGCGCAAATGTATCGTACATTGCGTATGAGTAACCTTCTTTTCTGCTCATATTTCATAAAAAATATCAATGCGCATTTTCATTCCCCATTCAAAACTTTTAAATGTACAGCCTTTAATATGCGATAAAAAGTTCACAAAAAATTCCTTATCTCTTTTATTTTTCTCGTGTTGAGTTTTGAATTTTTTTAATTTTTTCCTAAAAAACACAAAAATCTGGAATGATTAAGTAATTTCTCATAAAGTGCTGTTGAAAAGTTATGCATACACGGTTTATAATGAATTTTATTGGCTTTTATTGCTGTATTTCATATTAAGACTGTTTAGTTGGTTCGTAATTTATACGTGATTTAGTGGAACCACTTCTTTTTAGCTGAATAACGATATATTGCAAATATTTCGTCTGTGGAAAAAAAAATTTCTCGGCTTTAGGAATAAGCAGAGTTATTATTCTAAGGGTTCGAAGAGTGGAAAAGTGGGGAATTTTTTTTACGAAACACTTCAAATTTATGAAGTTAGATAAAATGTTTTACAACAAAAGGCACAAGTAAATATTTTGAAAGTTACTCACTTTATTACGAAACCTTAAGGCAGCAAATTTTCTTGATATAGCATAGTGAGTAACAGGCTGCTCTGAGCCGTCACTGCTTTGAAGTACTATCAGTAGCGTGATGGGAGTAATTAATGGCAATTGACTACGTAAATTAACCACTCGAGGCTGTGATTTACATCAGGGAGATCATAGGCATTACATTGATTAGTGACCATGGAGTATCAGCAACATATCTATATATTAATATGATAACACAAACTTTTTGGTCGTTCGTTTCGCGATTCTACTGGACCAAGAACACTACAGAAAAGGTATGTTGCTGTAGATGAGAAGATTGTTAATGGTCGGGTAAAAATTTCCGGATTTGCTTACAGTTGTTGTTGCAACCTTTTTAATTCGAGTAGATTTCGCATTCTGTTGAAATGAAACTTTGTAATAACGATAAATGTGAAGATGAAGAAAGAAATGATAAGACCGAAATTGAAAATAAAGGTGAAAATGAAAACAATGGGAAAGACTTAAAGTATACACAGAATCAATTCGCTGAGCGAACTTCGTCGGAAGAAAGTTCGCTGTCAGTGCTGCAGTGTATGAGATTGCACACAGCCAAAGATGGGGTGAAGTTCGTCTGACGAATTTCGCTGAGAATAGATTTATTTTTAATATTGCCGCTGCCGCCGGTCGGAAAAATCAGCTATCCTTGATAAAATAACTTTTTTTCTTTACTTTTCGAGCAGATAATTATCAAGAAGGAGAAGAATAGGACAATTTGAGTATTCATCTTTTCGCTTTTGAATTGCTATGTTTTTTATTTGTCAATCCGCTGATGCGAATTTCGTTTAGGTTCTATTTTACTGGGCGAAATGTTGCAGCGAATGTCACCCGACGGCATCGCTCCGCCCGACGAAATTCTCTCAGCGAATTGGTGCTGTTTATACTTTTACATAAGAATTAAGGAGACTGAAAGAGTAAGAGCATTTATTGAAATTTTTCGATAAGAATCGTAATATGTTCTGTAATCAAAAATTTAGTCATCGAAAGTTATCAAGTTATAGAAATTTATCGAATCATTGAAGTTTATAGTTATCAAAATTTATCGGGTTATTCAGGTTTATTGAGTTATCGGAATGTATCGAGTTATTCAAGTTGGTCAATGTTTATTGAGCTATCGAAATTTATCCAGACAGTCTTTTAATTTCCGAAATTTACCGGTAGTTATCGAGTTATAAAAATTGATCATACTATAGAAATTTGTCAAGTTAATGAAATTTATCAAGTTATCGATATTTTTTGAATTATCAAAATTTATGGAGTCATCATAATGTATCGAGTTCTTTCAACTTTTCGAGTTATCCATATTTATTGATTTATCGAAATTTTTTGGTAGTTTCAAAATTTGTCGGTTTATCGAATCAAGTTTTGTAGAATTCTTAAAGTATATCGAGTTATCGAAATTTTTAGGGCTATACATGTTATCAAGTTATCACTACTTATCGATTTACCGATTTTTTTTGAAATACTAGTGTGTATAAAGCTAACGAAATTTAACGATAGATATCGAAATTTATAGAGCTATCAAAATTAATCGAGTTATCGAAATTTACAGAGTTATTCAGTGTTTATCGAGTTATTTATACATAGCGAGATATGCCAAATTTTTTACTTATCGATATACAGGGTGTTCCAAAAGTCTACGACAAGCCAGAAACGGAACAGATCAGTTTATAATAGTTATCAGAAAAATATAAAAAAAAATCTGACTTGTATTTTTAAAAATATACATGTACGTTAAAAAAAACGAAAAAATCTACACTCTGATATGGTTTTTTAATTCCCGTTCCAACAAACTTCTACTTTTTCTGAATTTTATTTTTATTATGTAATTCTGAGTAATGCTTCTGTAAATTGTCGTCGAAAATTTATAGCCAACTGCTCTAGCTTGAAAGAAAATGACACTTTTTGCCCAAGAAAAATTTGAAATTTAACGCTTCTCCCAATTTTAACTGACTGTACTGGAAAAAAATGTACTACACTAGTTTGGCAAGTAACTTTGAAAGTTTGCGCATTTAATAAGGATTCCAAAATGGTATGACACTAGCCAGATTGTTTACTAAATTATGGAAAATGGGAGGGACCTACAGCTTTACGCCGACTCCGATTGGTGATTGTATTTTTATGACAAGCTTTTTCAAGGCAGAAGTACACTCGGAGATTGCCATACAGGCAAGTTCTGCAATTCACTTTCGAGTGAATTTCAACCAAAGGTGACCGATAATAACTAAATACCATACAGAATAAGGCAACTGCACATTTCATCCTGATTACTTGTTTCGCGTAGCTTAAGTGGAAATTCTCGAATCGGCAAAATCCTCTCGAAGTATGCTTTCAAACCGTTTTCGTGATCAATGCTAATCCTCCTAAACTCTCCTTCTTATTTATTTACTTTCAATTCAAGTACGAGTATATGTTTTTTCTTTTTTTATTCAACGTAAGCTGTGCCATAGTTTACTCCTGCCACTACATAGTACGTGTATACTGGTGTGACAAATGTATCTTGCCAGTGCGTATGGTGCTTCAGCTCGGCAAATGATATCATCTAAATTGGCTGGCTAATGCAAGCATTTGAGTTTATCGCCTATGATGCGACTCTGCATGGCTGCAAAAACAACCGCATGTCCTTGGTGTTGAGTATAGGCCGGCACTTCATTACATACCCAACAGTGTTTAGATAATGTAATTTGATGTATGTGCCAGTACGTACACTGGTAAGCTCTTCTACGCATCAACGTTTGCTACTTTCATATACTTTTCTAAGGAATTTTTGTTTGCTCTATACATTTGTCCCTGCTGCCTGTTTACCTCTCATATGCTTGCTTTCACTACTCCCACATATATGCATACATATGTGTCGGTGCGTGTTTTTTCAACCTCTACTCCGTTTATAGTTTGAATTTCTATATAATTTGTTTTACTGCTTTTTTCATTAATATATCCGCTAGACAATATAAGTAATTTGTTCAGTTCAGCCAGTAGCTAATATAAATTTACTTTCCACGCTTCTTTGTCGCTCTTTTCTCATTAACTTAATGTTTGACATTTTCATTGGTTTTATGGCGTTTATGTTTGTGCTGTATATTTTTTTTAGGTGTACGAACTTGAAATGTTTCCGTTTTTCCACATTTTTATTAACAGCCATTTTTCAAAATTACGTACTGCTACAGTTGTAGCTATATCGTGGCTTACATGTGTCAGTCCTGTTTGATTCAGCGACAGGTGTTGTCTGATTTATACTTGACTGAAGCACTTTTACCTGAATAAAAAAAACTATATAGTCTTGGATGTCTAACCGAGAATAATTTTTCTAGCGGCTAGGCAAATTTATAAACTTTGAGGTGCAACTTTTTTAGCGCCGGCATTGAATTAAAAAATCAACTTGGAAAATGCAGCGGAAGTGGGAGGGACGGAAAAGCCTCTTAATTTGAGCACAGCCCGGCATTGATTGGTACTAAATTGAAGAAACGCGCTAAACAGCGATTTAGGGATGAAAATTAGATTACGATTTATACAGGGATAAAGGCAAAGATGAACATGTAGACGAAGGAAATTATAAAGATAAAGGTAAAGATAAAGATAAATTTAAAGATAAAGATAAATATAAAGATAAACATAAAGACAAAGATAAAGATAAATTTAAAGATAAAGATAAAGATAACGATAAAGATAAAGATAAAGATAAAGATAAAGATAAAGATAAAGATAAAGATAAAGATAAAGATAAAGATAAAGGTAAAGATAAAGATATTAGAAAAGGAAAGGAAAGGATAAAGATTCAGACAAAGATAGAGATAAAGATATAGAGACGGGTTGAAATAAAGATAGACAAAAATAAAAATGAAATTGAAGATTAAGGTAGGTTATGTCATGCTATGTTGCTCACCTCACTTCAGATAAACTCAACTCACCTCCTCAGATTTACTCACCTCATTTAAATTCCCCTTAACTCACCTCACCTCAACTCAACTCACCTCCTCAGATTTACTCACCTCATTTAAATTCCCCTTAACTTACCTCAACTCAACTCAACTCACCTTAATTTATCTCAACTCACCTTATTTCAAATCAACTCACCTCAGCTTAACTTAACTCTCTTTTACTCACCTCACCTCAACTCTCCTCATTTCACCTTAACTTAAAGCTCTACCCAGAATTGCGGCGGACAACGGTAAAGCGGTAGGCGGTAAGAGAGCAACGGTTCAGTTGCCGCAGTGAAATCTGTCCGAGTAAACACAATTGCGGCGGACGACAGCGACCCGTATTTCCTCACTTTTTCGATAAGCTTCTAATTATCCACTTCTTTTTATTTGTATTTTTATTTATGAGAATATTTTAACCACTTCAAATTAATTTAAGTGACAGTCAGATCAATCAACACTCAATCAAATCTGTGCCGTCTCCGCTGGACGGCAAAAATTGAAATAAATTTAAATCAACCGAAAAATGGCGGCGGTAAAAACGCTGCCGTCGCAGTTATGTGCCATTCCATATGTCTTTGTGAGTTTTAATTTTGACAGCGGTTAACCGTCGACCGCTTTACCATCGTCCGCTGCAATTCTGGGTAGAGCTTAAATCAACACAGATCAGCTCACCTCATCTTGGCTCAGTGAAACGAATCACAAATAAACTTTATTTCTGAATACAACAGCAAATCAAATCACAAATAAAATTGAGTTCTTGATTTTTGATTTGATCAATTTGAAATTACTCAACCCAGTGTTATGTTATGTTATCTTAAGTTCGGTAGATCGAAACATGTAGCTATCGGGAATATGGAACGGTTAAGAAATGAGTCAAGAGAAGTTATACTTCAATAGCACGGCCCAAGGGCACTCATTCTTTTTTTTATAAAGACAATATACTTATATGAAAAATTGTACACAATTTAATCTATAAAACGTGCAATTATTTATACAAATTCCAGTGTCACGGGGATATTGCATTTCTCCACATATGAAATGAAAATAATTCCATATCAAATAAATAAACAAATTGAAATTCTCTTGCTATTGCATACGCAATTCCATGAAAATATGTATTTTGAAGCTGAAATATTTCTAACTATTCAACAACCAATTTATCTGAGCTGTAATCGAATCAACCGCAAAGGATAACATTCATTTTAAAAAACAAATACTTGCTCACAAACGGCTATACTGAAATAGTTTTGCAGCATTGCAGATGAACCAGTAAGAAGCAAGTACAGTAAGGAAATGTGCGCATACACATAACTACATACATACCGTAGTGCAGCACTAAGACTTTCTCAATGTAATGCGCTATACTCAAATATTGTAAGATTGCCACTCTCGCATGCAAGCGAAATAATATCATACTTGAACTGCTATGATTTACTATTTCATATTTCATTGCCATTGCTGTCAGCTGCAGCCACATTTCATATACATTCTAAACTTTATTCGTTCATTTGCATGCACATATATATGTGTATATGTATATAGTAGCTATGTGTGTATGAAGTGTGTACTTTTTCTTCTGTTGCTTTCAACTCTTTCTCATGCGCTTGCATGCATTTTTTTCGTGCAATCTTTGAGTTTTTTCTTCACAGCTAAGCTGAAAAGCAAACAAATTTTGTCGTCTGCAATTTATCTCTTCTCATGTACATATGTATATGGAAGCTTGAGTAGGTATTGCATGGCGCATACGTAATCCCAAACTCTAGCAAATCACCTCGTGCACCGGGGCGTATACGCAATGCTGTGAAACTGCTAGCAAAACGTGAACAGTGAGGAATGCGTCAGATAAACATTAAATTGGAAATCAAAACCTTTTTTTTGGCTAGTGTCGTCTGTGAATTGCATTGAGTGATATACGATTGTGATTTATTTGTTAGTTTTATTTTTCTCATTGCCCCAGGAGGAGAGTGGCTAACTTCTCATAGTTGACTGGATCTTTTGGTATTGGCGTATGGATGGTTTTTGTTTTTGTTGTAGTTGCACTTATTTGCAATATTTTACAACTACTTATGTTGGAGTTATGGGATCGCTGTCAATTATTTTAAGCTGTCAATGCGCCATCAAGCTTTTTAAGCGGTGTATATATTTATGTGTATTGTATTCCCACGCGTAAAATTATTTGATGCGAGGGCGGTTGTATTAAAATAGGGGAAGCGAACCAAGGACTTTCTGAAGGGAAATTTAAGTTAGAATAAGAAAGGTTAGAAGAGAAAATGATAGGAGAAAATAAAAATGGTATTCGCAAGCAAAGCTGCTTCGCATAAAAAACCTCACTTATGTATGTCCCAAAACATAAAGGACGAGTTTTTTCTGAAAAATTCCATATTCAGAATGACGATATGCCGTGCGGACTTGAAGTTAAAGATTTGGTTGAGAACTTGTACTGGGATAATCACACGGTGCGACAAAATTTAATTTAATGTAAAAATCGGCATGTATGTCGCACAAGCACAAGAGATTTTACGTTTTTCACATTAGCCGTTTCAAGCAAGTTTAAGAAAACATTCATCTTACAGTCGCTATTTAGTTTCAAAAAATGCCGCTAAGGTGACACTTGGACGTTTGTTGTGGTTGTTGTTGAAGCGGCACTACTCTTCTTCTTCTTCTTCTTCTTCTTCTTCTTCTTCTTCTTCTTCTTCTTTATTGGCGCTGTAACCGCCTAAGCGATTTTGGCCAGGTCCAAAGCAGCACGCCAGTCATTTCTCTTCTGTGCCAACTGACGCCAATTGGAAATGCCAAGTAAAGCCAAGTCTTTCTCCACCTGGTCTTTCCAACGCAGAGGAGTCCTTCCTCTTCCTCTGTTACCAGCATCGCGACCCGCGTTGAATACTTTCAGAGCAGGAGCGTTTCTGTCCATTCGAACGACATGACCTAGCCAGCGGAGCCGCTGTATCTTAATTCGCTGCACTATGTCTATATCGTTGTAAAGCTCATACAGCTCATCGTTAAATCGTCTGTGGTACT
>JAPVRG010006734.1:0-11759 GCA_029783565.1 Rhagoletis cerasi
CGCTTTTCGGATGCTCCAATTTACGTGTGATGGCGTGTATGAGCGCCGCATTCTTATTCAAATTAGCCGTCTCCTTGCTGTTGTTGTTATTTGAATCTGTTTCCATGCCGTCATCGTTGTTGTACGCAGCGTGATATTGACCGTGCTCGCGTTCGCGTTCGCGTTCACGTTCACGTTCCCTTTCTCGTTCGCGTTCCCGCTCCAATGTGCGCTCTCGCAGCCGGTCACGTTCTCTTTCGCGTTCATGCTCTCTTTCTCTTTCCAATGCCCGTTCCAGTTCGCGCTCTCGCTCACGCTCGCGCTCTAATTCATCCTCGTCGGAGGTGCTCGTACTGCTTCGACCGCCAATACTGCAACCGCTGCTGCTCGCTCCACTGCTGAGACCACTACCAATATTATTGCCCATGTTGTAGCTCAAATCCGGTTGCTCCACCTTAATGTTGATTAGCGGCACGAGTGGTGTGATCGTGGCTGCAGTTGGCGCCTCCTTGGCACTCGCATCCGCTTCTGTTTTGTTCTTCGCCTGGGTATCGTGTGCTCCCCCAAAGGTGGTATTAGTTTGTACGAGATTCAACGCTTCTGTTGCTTCCTCTTCCATCGGCTTAGGCTCTTTATGGGCATTTGACTCCTTGTCGTTAGTAGCATTACCATTGTTGTTGTTCTTTGTTATTGCAGTAGCAGAAATGGCGGCAGAGGCGGCCGCTGCTGCTGCTGCTGCTGCTGCTGTATCGTTCTGATGCTTTTCCATGAGTCGTATTTTATAGTTGTTGCTTCCGCTATTGCCGATAGCGCTCACCGATATTGCTGAAGTCAAACCCAAAGGTTCTGCTGCTACTGCGGCTGCTGTGGTAGGCTCCACCAGTGTCACCTCTGGCATGGGTGTGCTGCTACCATCGCCCTCATTGCCATAGCAATCCATCTCCTTGCGGCGCTTCTCATTCATTTCCTCATTGTAATGCATTAGTATTTTACGTTTGGCCAGGTATTTGTGTGGTTTTCTCGATGTGTCCAGGATCTTCTTGCTGTTCGCTTGTAAAATGGCGAAATTGTCTGGTTTGCGGGTCACTGCGGTCGACTCGGGCAACGAATTGCCCAAGTGATTGTAATTACTAATGCTACTGTTGTTGTTATTGTTGCGGCTGAGATTCTTCATGAATGTTTCGGCAAAACTGGCCTTGGACTTAATGTGATCACGGAAGCTGGCATAGCCGGGCGAGGGTGAGAGTGGTGCGCCGTTGCCATTCATGCTATGCTCAAGTGTCCCCTGTGCACCAGACTGCGGTGGGGGTGGTGCTGGTGGTTGTTGGTGCGGTTGCAGTGGTTGTAATGGGGATTGACCATATGGGTGGCCGGTTATGTTGACGCTGTGTGTGGAACGATCGAAGTGACATTGGGTGCCAGGCCCGGTTGGTGTTGCCACGGAGTCGCCGTCATGTGAGGAACCGCCATCCTTGTCGTCATTCATATTTTTCTAAAAAATATGGAAAAGGGGGGTGAAGAGGTTAAAATAAATTGTAATTTTCGATAATTATATGTATGAGGAATTCTCAGCTGGGTTGTGATTTAATATTAATATTAACATGAGGTACAAAGTTGCATATCAGAATTCGTAAGCGCCTCGATTAGAATTTATCAAAATTTAATCCCTACTCTCTTAGTTTTAACGCAGTTACCGCTCCAAAACTTTGTATAATGTGGTATCACAATGGACAATCAAATGTCTAAGTGAGTCCCCCTCGTGGGTCTACCGCTATAACCTAGCTTAACCTAAACCTCTTCAATTTGGCTACAATGAGCCAAGTAACATTGTCGATGATTTGAATCATTAATTTTGGCCTGCCGCGTCGATGATTCCATACATATCTACACAATGATTTAATGTCTCCTCAATAAAGGTTCTCAACCTCAACTTACCTCTGTGTGTAATCCTTTGATCTTCATTGCCTCGGCTACTTTTAGGAAAACTGGTAGATCCTCATACTTAACATTCACCTGGAATAGAGATCGATAAGATATGGTTACACATTAGAGCGCCTTTCAAATAGCTCACCTGCCCACTATACATAAAATCTAGTAAACCAGCCATGTGTGGAGCTTCTACGTCGGCCATTAAAAGTATAGGATGACTTGATGGATTTTCGAGGAATATTTGTTGAAAGTATGGACTGCAAACGGATAGTACCTGGGAAGATGAATAAGAAATGCAATAAAATGGTTAAGTTTAAACAAAGCAGATGAAAATGGCAGAGCAAAAAGAAAAAAGGGGATGAAAGAAAAACGGTGGGACTTTAGAAAAAAAGGGGAACCTGATGAAAAAAAATGAATAAAGTTAAAAAAGCTTACGCGAGTAAACTGTTTTTACCAGGTACGGAAAATAACTGTTATGATGTATTCCAAAAACTACAAAGTCAGGACTTAAACATTTTCGTAGCAGACAATTGTTGATGTTCTTGTCATCCTCATGATGCCCTCTACAAAAGGGGACTGTCTTATTCACCAGGATATGGAAGATTGCCAAAGCGACTAAATATTCCCCCAAATAAAAAAAGTCTTCGTCTTGCGCCTAAGGCTAAAGATACACTGAAGCGGCGAGAAAAGTGATGCTTGATGCTTTGCTCGCCGATATTTTACCTTAGGAGAGGCATCAGTGGCCTTATACTTCTGCAGGAGCCGTAAGCATCAAATTTGGCATATCTCCTACAGTTATTTCCTGGCTTCCGTCTAGCAGTGTGCGCTAGAAAGGACTATGTTAGTTGGGCAGCTGCAGCGAATGCCACGGGCCGACCTCATCAGACTGTTGGAACGTTTTGAACTTCCTACACTCTGGTTGACATACAGGCCCTGGGTATAGCTTGAAAGCTTCGACTTCGGCTGTAATTCAACGAAGCTTACATGGCCAAAATGGAATATACCCAGATCGAAAAAAATTCTCACTTTCAATAGAGACGATATGTTACTGGCCAATGGCCTTCTCACTGGACATATCCTGATAGGAAGGCACGCAGAACGCCTCGGGGTTAGTCACACCGTTTACTGCAGGAGTTGCCATGATGAAGGAGAGCCTGAATCAATCAGGCACTTACTCTGCGATTGCACAGCACTAGGCAGGAAAATACAGAAATTCCCTTTATAGGCTTTCTAGATGATCTAAGCGCAACTGCTAATTTTGGAATAGGGCAGTTGCTAAGGTTCGCAGACTCCACGAATTGGTTTAAGAAATGGGGGGTTTTCTGGATCATGTGGTATCACAATGGGCCCTGATTGGACCTAAGTGTGCTGGTGTCCTCTGGACCTGGCAGCCACTTCAACCTACCTACCTATCTACCTACTCTGATATCCAAGCGATAATCTGGGTCTAGACCTTGCACACGATGTGCTAAAAACTGGTCACGAAATGTTTTAACTCTCCTTCCGTTGCATTGGAATATTGCCCAGTCGGATCTATAAGGATACTAGGCGATGATTTTGTAGAAAACTCAGTGATGTTTTAATTGGCTGCGAAGAGCACGCCCGAAACAGTCTCACCGGGAACGGAGAGAATGGAAACAACTTTCATTACCAGCGAACCGCTCTTAGATAGTTCAGCCTCACGTCAGTTCAGCGAGTGTTGGAAAAAGCCAGAATAGTGCGTCCGCAAGAAAAGTCTAGCTATGGTGGACCGAAGACAGTCAGAGCCGCTTTTAAGGCCAATAATTTTGGGAAGTGTTACGGCAGGGCAGCACAGACTTGATTGGAATTTTCGCAGGGTTACTTAATACCATATTAATTCTACACTGTGGATTTTCCCAAAAGCTGCCCAGAGATTGAGAAGCTAAGTTCTTTACTTGCCCTTTTATCAGGGCAGACTACGAAAGTTTTTGTTATTGGCAAAAAGGGAAATATTTTTATTGGCGCGAGTGTTCCCCATACTTGGGCCAATACGCTTCTCTTTCCCTAACCTGTCCGACCGGAACCACAGAGCAAACACGTGAGGAAAGAAGTGTCAAATGTAGATTACGCGCCAAGAAAGTAAGGAAATGCAAAAGAGTTGGTGAGAATAATTCACATGGGTAATCAGGGACCAACATTCTCGATTTCGTATACATTTGACCAGTCGAACTCTTTCTTTAGCTCTCTGACAAATATGAGTCTAACCGTTTCAGTCAACTAAATATTTACTTTTTATGCGAGTAATACATAATTGGCAAAGAAGGTAAAGTACTCGTAAAGAGTTGTTAAAGTAGTTAGAATTTATAGTTAAGAGTGATAAAAGGTACAGTTAAATTAGGAAATCTTAAGCAAATTTTACAGGACCTTCGTGTTTCCACCAAGGGTTGTTGGTCAGTTTCATAGGCATGCTTACGAGTTTGTGTGCTTTGAATATCTTTCCGCCGGCGGCAATTGTCACATCCACCATCTTTTCGTCCTTCTGTAACGTATGGAAGCCGCGACACATATTGCCATGGAAATTGTTCCACGACAGCAGGTACTGATCGATAGTGTTGGGATCGGCGTAGGACTGTTGTTGCTGCTGTGGATGATGTGGATTTTGCTGTTGCTGCTGTTGTTGCTGTTGCAAATGCAACTGTTGCTGAGTGGCCTGATGTTGTGCCGTTTGGATGTGTATCTGCTGTGCAGTGGTGGGCGGTGTGGGTGGCGGTGGTAGTGCAATTGAAGGCGACAATTGTTGTGGCTGCTGCTGCTGTTGTTGCTGTTGATGTGGCTGCTGTTGCTGTTGCAATTGTTGTTGACGCTGTTGCTGTTGTTGCTGCTGCTGCTGCTGCTGATGGTGGAGGTGATGCTGCTGTTGCTGCTGTTGCTGGTGCTGCTGCTGCTGCTGTTGATGTTGTTGTAACAAGTGTTGATGTTGTTGCTGTAAGGCATGTTGTAGGCCCGGCGGTGGTGTCGGTTGCTGTGGCAGCCGATGTGCTGCATGTGGCGATGGTGGCGGCGGCAAGTTGGGTTGTTGCCCAGCAGCTGCGGCGTGTAGGTAGCGCTGCTGTTGTTGTTGCGCTTGCTGCTCACGCTCGCGTTCACGTTCACGTTCGCGCTGTGCCTGCTGTTGGGCCTGCTGTTGCTGCTGGCGCGCGTGTTGCTTGATCTTGAGTAAGTTTTCTTGCTGTTCCTGCTCGTGTTGGCGCATCAGCTCGTCCTTGATTTTGTACTGTTGCATGCTCAGATCGTCGACGCTCTTCGAGAGCTTCAGCGTATCGTTGCTGTTGAATTTGCTGTTCTGCAGCATTGGTTTGATGTCGTATTTGTAATCGCCAATGCTGCCGCCACCCAGCGCGTACTTTTTCTCGGCGCGCTCCTTTTGACGGCGTATCAGCTCATCAATGTCCATGTATGCACCCGAAGTGGCAGCCTCAATGGCGGACACAATTATGGGATCCTCTTCGAAGACGCTGTCGTCGATGGTTTCGCGGAGCGTTTTGGTGGAGGAAAATAGACGCAGTGAAGGATCGTTAACCTGATCGCTGAAGTAGACATCCATGAGTGTGAAGAAAGGCCATTCGCGACGCTTCGGCTCCTCGGACATTTTGATGGCCTGCAGGAAATGAGGTTGAGAGAGAGAGAGAGAGAGAGATTGGAAGGTTGGTTTTGAGTGCGTTGGGCGGATTTGGGAAGAGCGTTACAATGAATGAAAAAAATAAAGTGGGTATTAGTGTAAGTGATCAGGTAGAATTCTTTGCTAATTGGAGCTGTTACTCACCTTGTATTCCTGTAGTAAATTGTTCCATTTTTTGATGATCTTCGAAAGCGGCAGCGGTACATTCAACTTGCGCTCGACGACCCTACATATATTTGGGTTGGGAATAAAGGTGGAGGGGTTAAGAGGGAACGAGATTGATTGATGGGAACATTCCAGTTTAGAGCGGTGGAAAAAATGGGCAGATGAAGCACGATAGTGGAGCGGGATGTTGGGCAGACAAAGAAATAGAGAATAATGAGTGTAGGATGGATAAAATTCGGCTTGATTCCATTTACAAATAAAGTATATTTTGAAACTATGTTTTTTTGTACTAAGCCTATTGCAAATAATAAAATTTATGTTATAAATAATTGAGTAACACTTTGAAACTTTTGCATAATTTAATTTTAATTATTTCCTACTTACGCCCATGCATATTTGGAGGCATTGCGTTTGCCTGTGAATAATGGCGAAAGTTCCGCTCGCAATCTGATTAATGTTTTGACCTTTTCTGCTTCCCCTGTAAAGAAAGAAAATGAATAGTTAGATTTGTGATCTTTATAAAAGGTAGGAAACTTAGTAATCAACAAGTCAATAATAATAATAGTCCGTGCCGACTTAGCGTTGAACTCTTGGTTAAGAACTTGTACTGAGGTTACCGCACAGTGCGAAAAAAAAACTTCCCACAAATTGAAAATTTGACAATTGAAAAAGTAAATGCACATAGTGATTGTGGAAGCAGATCGATAAGCGCCAACGAGCGGTGAAGGATGCCTCAGTAAAGTAAACGAAATGTACCAAAATGCTTGGGGCCTAAATTCAATCCAGCGATGCGATCTCAAAAGATCAGTAGATCATAGGCCTCATTTATAGTGATGCATGTGAAGCCGACCAACACAGATCCGCCTTCATCACATACAGACGCTGGCTGGTTGCAAGGGTAGGCAAGTGGCGTAACGATAGCAGATCCATGGAGCTACACAAGGCTGTGATCGATGTTTGCTCGAGGACTATACACAGAAGGCCATTGAAGCCCGATATAACTCTCAACGGGCCAGGTAGGAACATTGGGTACTATCATATCCAATTAAAATATTGCGGATCCGACAACAATGCCAGTAGCCTTGCTTATCAACAACGAAAGCCTGGATATTAGTTATACAAATTACACATATCATTGTTTCAATAACTTTTGAACGGTAACTGCTTTGCTAATTAGGAAAATTGCCAAGAGTAAACCCGACGTCTGAAAGTATTAGGCTCGCAAACACTGGACAGTTTAAGATAAAGATGACTCCACTTCATTACTCTTCATACCACTTCGACAATTTGGATCCAAATTGAATCCAAAATGTGGGACTAAGAAACTCGCTTAATTGTCTCTGGGTAACCCTGGATGAGAAAAACTTTGCAATTGCACACTAACTGGTTTGTATGTTGCGCCCATTGAGCTGTCATTAAAGCAATCTATGCGAATAGACTCCGCAGATATTGAAAACCCAGTGAAACGGCGCTGCGAATATACCTCATAACCAATTCGTTCGCCATTAAGTCTTTAGTAAAAAAGCCAAAAAATGTGTATAACGGAAGGTTCCACTCAGAAGATACCTCCATCGGCCTAAACCGTCAAACTGCCACACATGCGTGTAAAAGCTCAAGTGCTTTCTATCACTGAGTCTCGGTTGCTTGGAGCTAGTTTATTTATGCAGTTATTTCTGCTGTGAGGGACGGAGTCGAAGTTTCCAAGAATACTAGAGTATCAAAATCTTGAGTCAGCTAAACACCCAATTCTCGTAAGTCTGACCTCAACACGTGCTGCACCGACCTTTACTGCAACGTCGGCGGTGTCGATCCTGGGTCCTACCGAGTGGAAGAATGCATAGCTAGCGACTTAGCTATGGGCGCCACCAAGAAGATGAAATCCTAGGGCGAAGTAGGGGAAATTTTGCTGGTCTGCGATCTATGCGCCTTTGGCATATTCCTTCTCAACAAATTTTTTTCACAATTATAACCTACTAATCCTACTAATATTAAAAATGTGAAAGTTTGTGAGTGAGTGTGTGAGTATGTTTGTTGCTCTTTCACGCTAAAACGGCTAGACATATTTTTCAATGAAATTTGGCGCACAGATAGGTTATAACTAGGGCAACCAAAAAGTAGCACCAAAAAGTTTTTTATTATAACAGCTATCACGCAATCCTTAATACGGGATAGTTTTTGTAAAAATTTTAACATGCTTACCTACATTTGTTAGAGCCAAAAATTGCCAAATCCATAACAAATGCCAATTTATGCTAATTTCAGTAATAATTGAAAAATAAAAAAATCAGAAAAATATACCTTAATATTGTTACGGATTTGCTGATCTATCGATCTTTTCGGTTTTCGGTCATGGCAGATGTCAAAAAAAAAAAACAATTGACAGAGTTGAATGTGTGGAGGTAGAAGAAAAGCTCTGCTAGTTGTTATTGAAAAACAAAGGCTACATTGAGATAAAGAGCATTGCTGACCAAATTGCAGGAAAACCTATATCATGTCACAATTCCACAAATATGCGCCTGTAACGCCCGTGAAAGGAATATTTTCGATGTCCAAAAGTATTTACTGGGACCATAGACACGGATTTCTGTTCGAAAATTTAGCAGAAACGTTTGTTGTATACTGCAACAACAATATGAAGGAATTTTTTTTATTGAATAATTGAACTATTCTTCTGTTTTGAAACTTATACTAAAGAATTTATGTACCTTTCGTTATTCTACATTTTTTTTTAGTTTTTATGTTGCAAGAATTTAAACTGAAATAAAAAAAATACAAATTTTTAAAGCTAATTTATAGTGCCAATTCACTAAGTTTAAGAGCAATTTTTGGGCGCCAAAAATTAATTTTTTATAGCAATTTTTTGCTTGCCCTAGTTATAATAACCTATGTAGATTAAGATAGAGGGTATTTTTTAAGTGAAACTTATTTGCTCTCGTTGGGCTGTAATTCCAATATCGAATGAAACGAAAAAGCGACAGAAAAAGGGAGGGGATGGCGCGCGTGGTGGGCAGTCGGACGGAAGGAGACATGGGAGGGAAACAAAAACGCGACAGATTCGGAGTAGGAAAAAACGAGAGGGGTAGCATGTAATCGATATATTTATCAATTTTTTAATCGTTATATTTATCGATATTGTTGTCGATATTGCTATCGATATAATAGTGGATATTGTTATAGATATATTTATCGATTAAGTTATCTATTTTGCAGTCTTTATACTTATCGATACATTTTTCGATATTGTTATCTATATAATAATCGGTATTGTGATTGATGTACTTATCGATGTTTTATCGATATATTAATCGCTATTTTTATCGATTATATTCATTATTAGGTATGATATGCCATGTTATGGATTAAAACATAACCTTAATCATATAACATTATATTAACTAGCCTGTTTTTTTATTCACAATTTCAAACCAACGAACTACAGGTATTGATTATGACACAAACTAGGATATGTGACATAAGTTTCACTTCGACAGTGTGGCCCAGGCGCACTTAATTTTTTAAAGAAAGTTTCTGCTATATCAAAACGTTGAAATAAATTAATTAATGAGTTAAATAAAAAATTGAAATAATGTGGGTGTCAAACGAAAGCGGTTCAAAGACGAGTTTTTTCGAAAATATTTTCAAGAGGGTTGCCACCGTATTAAAAAGTTAAAATTAACTTAATTAACAAGGTTAGCCAAATAATTTAATACGAGTATCAAAAGAGAGAGGTTTAAGAGAGCTTAATTTCGAAAGTATTTCTGAAGAGGGTTGCCACCTGCTTAAATGTTAAATTTAATTAAAATGCTATATTCAATGAAATTTAAGAATACGGCTGATAAGTCGAAGAAACTTAAAAAAAATTTATTTCGAAAATAGGGTTGCCACACTGTGGCTAAAGTTAAATTCCATTACTTTAATAAGTTAAATGAAATATTACAACATGCATATAAAGCCAAATACATATGTGTAAGAAAGCTTTATTGCGAAAATATTTCTAAAAGGGATTGCCACCTGTAAAAAGTCGAATGAAATTTCATAAGTGAGCTTATATTACAATATGGATGTCAAATGAAACAGGTTTAAGAAAGTCTTATCTTGAAAATATTTCGAAAAAAGTTGCCACCCGTTTAAAAACCAAATTAAATTTAAAGAGATATTACAATATGTATGTCAATCGAATGATGTGTAAGAGAGTTTATTAGGAAACCAGTTTTGAAAAGGATGCACCCTGCTTAAACATCTAATTCAATTTGAATGAACACTGAATATCTTTCGTCGTAAAAGCAACTAGGAAATCTAAGTTTTTTTTAAGAATTCTACTGTTTTCTATGTTAAAACTTGGCTCAAAAGCTAATTAAAGGATTTCAACCAAATTTGGACAACATATTCCCTAGACCTATGGCACGAATATAGGCTAAATTTTAATCCGCTAGGGGGCGCATGAGTTGAGAGATTCAAAATATCTACATTTACCGTCCGATTTTGATGAAATTGGAAACTTTTACTGCAGGTGTGATCAAAAATACTTTCACGAAAAATGGATATGCTAGATGACGCTTAAGTCGAGTTATTCAGCAGATTTAAAAAAAAATGTAGGCCCGTAGTCAAAGTCGAGACAAAGCTGACTCTTATGCATTGAAAATTAAGTCAAAAAACTGCTACCCACCTCAGAGTCCACTATATCTTAACTATAACTACATACGCGTAATTGTTTTTAAATTCATCAAAACTGCATTTTTAGCTTTACAAATCTGCTCATCAAGAAAAGGTTTACGAAAGTCTTTGGTATTTACATGGAAGTTTCCATTCCATTCCCAACCACTGAAAGAAAGTGATAGTTGTTTGGCGGAACTTAAGCACTAAACACATACACACATATGGTGCATCTACACAAATGTGCAAACCGCAAACGAGTCTTTCGTAGCAATGAATCTTCTTCGTTGCAAAGTGCTTTCAATTTATTTGCGCTTCTACATACTTTGTCAAAAATGTCTGTTTTGACTTCAACGACGGCAACAACAAACGCTCTTCCATTTAAATCAAATTACAAGCACACATACATACATACAAATATATGTATATGCATACATTAATTATACCAGTACCGTTAACTCGCGTATTTCCACATCCAATTCGACTTGAACTTAAAAGTCGATTTGTGTTGTTTTGATTGTACTGGACTGGACTGGACTGGTCGGGTTTGTTGTACATAATTACCGAAAACTATTCAACGTTGAAGAATTCATTAGCAGATTTCACTTTCGCTCATGACGTTGGAATCTTTTTTCCTGTGCACAACCTACACAAGCGCACATTATGCACATACGTACACATACATAGATGCATGTATGTGCTTGTATGGGTGTAAGTAATTGAGCTTCTTGATTGCTGGCTCGGTGTTTTCTTACCTGTTTGTCTGCTGCTGTCTTTCTTCGAAGCTTACGAGCAAGTATCTTATGGCTCATACTTGTGTTAAGTAAGTTTACAAATATGGCGTGTATGTATGTGTGCGTATGAAGGAGCGCATTTGTGTAAGCAGAAAGAAGTCAACCGCCGCATACATATGTACATATATACATACATACGTATGTATGAGTATGCAAGTCTTGAAATGCTTTCAGGTGCTGATTGTTTGGAATTTTTGATTTTCTATGTTGATTTTTACTGTCATAAACAATTACACAAACAAACAAATGCAGTACGTTAGCGTTGCCTTAGTGTCTATTAGCGAACACTCATACACATGTAGTCCATGCAGCACACATGTTAAGTAGAAGCTTGTATACATACATATATGTAGTTTGACTCTATGCACTGCCAAGGAATTTCAAATTACGAATCACATTCGTTTCGCAATACCGGATCTTTACAGAAATGCAAAGCAAATTAAGCTTAGATGAAAAAATGGTTAATGGTTAAAATTAGACAAAAAGTAATCGAAGAAATTTACTACAAAATAGATAAAATATAACTTTTAAAAGCTTTTAAGAAAATGAGTGAATGAACGCGTATGAGCGCGAATTGAGGTAAATAGTAATGATGAAAC
>JAPVRG010006760.1:0-13510 GCA_029783565.1 Rhagoletis cerasi
CTTAGGTGAGCCTGGAGCACTGGAAAATTAGACGCCGCAAACGCCCGAAAAATTCTGTGCGAGCGTATGTGTACATGTGTTTGTACGTATGTATGTATGTACAGTAGCGCTTTCGCAAATTATAGATAGGCGCGTCTATAGCAATAATACGGGACGAAGCCGCTGCTGAGTCATGTTATATTCGTTTCCTGGACCAATATTGGATGGAATATATGTACATGCATACGTATATTGTAGGTGCTTAGATCACTAAGAGATGAGCCTACCTTTGGGCGCCGGTAGCTTTGAGCAGCAAAATATTGCTTCAATGCATCACAAAACAGAATATCTGTAAAAAACCGCCTAAAATAATTTTTTCATTCGTACATTATATTTTTTTATAAAATAGGCCTTTGCATTTAAATTTTTTATTATTTTATTATCCCCGCAGGTTCGTTGGCGAAAGGATCAGAGGAGCAGGTTGAAATGCTGGTCAAACAATTTAATGTCGTACCATATTTGCTGAAGGAAATTGTTTCCAAAAGTAACAGTAAAAAATGTGTTGAAATATGCCTGAGTACGTTGCGGTCAATATTTGAGCATCCTTGCGCTCCAAAAGAAAACTTCCTCGCTGATACGGATGTGTTGAAGCACCTTTTGCGTGAGTTATACTTTATAAATATTTATTTTAAGTGGTAAAAGCTTTACAACTCAAATCTATTTAGGATTAGCTTCAGCAAACAGTTCATTAAAAACACAAATATGCATAACAAGCATACTTGTATCCGTATGTCAGACAAATGAAGATCAACTACGATTGCTTCAAGCTGGTACATTGCATATACTATCTCGAATGATTTGCTACGACAACGAAGATATACAAATACCAGCGTTACGTTGCCTATCCTGCATGTGCTACTCGAATCGTTCGGTAGCGGACAATGTTTGCGTTATTAGGTATAATGTTTTTCAACAAGCCTTGTCATTCTTATTTGTACTAAATACAATATTGTTTACTTCGCTAGTTTTCAAGGCAGATCATTACCCGATATCCTGAATTCGCTAATGTCGAGACTATTTTGCCCAGAAATACAATTGTCTGCGGCTAGATGCTTAACATATGTCTACAGGTCTGGTACGTTGCCATCCACGGACAATAGAATATCTCAAAAAGCGCTTCCCACCTTAGCCCGCTTATGTGCCGAAAGCTTTGATCATTCAATAAGAGCCTCTGCTTCGGAAACGCTTGCATATCTCATAGAGGTAGTATTATAATTTGAAAAGTAAAAAAAATACATAATATTTTTTTTTTATTCCTTCAATTTAGATTGACTCAGAACTGCAACGTACAGCGGCCATAACAAATCATTTGCTAAAGTCACTATCCGATTTACTGCAAAGTCAAGATCCCTCAGTTAAACAAGCTGCGCTCTGTTGTTTTGCGTCATTGGGCGCAAATGATGAGGCGATCCGAAAGCGACTAATGGATACTTTCGGGCTGATCAATGCTATATTGAATGGTTTGAAAGATGACAACTCGCAGGTAGAGCAGAATTGCTTAACTGAAGATATTTTTGACACACTTCATGCACATACCCACTACATTTGTCATATTGCTTCTGTTACAGGTCAAACTAGCAGCGATTAGATGTCTGCATTCGCTTTCAAGGTCTGTTCAACAGCTGCGTACAACATTTCAGGTATTAAAATATTATATTTTATTAAAATCGCGTATATATATAATATTTATGCATTTTAATAATTTTCTAGGATTACACAATTTGGGAACCAATCATGGGCATATTTTCAACCGAAATGTCTATTGAATATCTGGTTGCTGTCACCTCTACCATTTGCAATCTACTTTTAGAATTTTCACCATCCAAGGAACCCATTATTAATGCTGGAATTATTGAGCGATTGTGCCAATACACCATGCATGAAGATCCCTCCCTAAGATTAAATAGCATATGGGCTTTAATGAACATGTCGTTTCAGTCTGAGATATATGTTAAAACCGATATTATCAATACCCTTGGAATAAAGCGAATATTGGAGTTGTTGAATGATGCTGATACTAGGATTGTGATGAAAACATTAGGGCTGCTAAGAAACCTATTGAGTAAAACTCACCATGTTGAAGTAATTATGGGTGCACACTCATCTCAAGTGCTCGAAGCTATAAATAAGTTACTAGAATCCGAACATTCGGCGGATCTTAAAGAACAAGCATTCTGTATTATTGGTAATATAGCAGCTGAAGCTGAGAATGGAGATTATATTATAATGGATAAGAAAATAATGGGTCACTTGGCTGGATTTTGGGTATGTTATTAATTTTGAGCAAAGTTTTATCTTTTGAAATAACAATTCAATAAACATTCACAACTTTACGAATTACAGTGCTATCCCGATAGAAAGCTTCAAGCGGGCGCACTCTTTGCTATCTACAATCTTGTGCATCGGAAGGACTCATGGTCAATGGAAAAGTATTCTCGTCTAAGTGAATTGAATATCATTAAAAATATTTATGAATTAAATAAGAAAACTATACGGAACAAAGCACAATGTGAAGACTATATAAGCAGAACTTTAAAGCAAATTGTTATACAATGTAAACATTTCTACCCGGAGATTTTGCAGTAATTATTAAACAAAAAATACATATATACACAATAATAATGTACATATGATCAATACTATTATTACTACAATAGTTTTATGTTTTCAAACAGTTTTTCTTGTTGAAATATACTGTAGCGTTTTGAACGTGAGTTGTTTTGATAATTAAAAACCTGAAAAAATATGTGACATTTATATTACGGTATTTTGTATGTATTCTGTATACACATTTTTGTAAAGACTGGACCTCCGAGACTCAACAAAACCTTATAGCAATTCCAAAAATTACTTCATAAACCCTTTTGGCGACATGAACAACTGCATATTTTCGTAAATGCCTTCAATCTTTTTAAAAAGCCAAAAGGTTTCACCGCCAAACAAATATAATTTTGATCCATAAATTTATAACAATGAATTTTAATATTTTGTTTTAAGTCTGTGTTAACAAGGAATAAAAGAAAGTTAAAAGAAAATGAGCAACACTGAGCAGAACAACAAAAAACAAAACAAAACAGAAAACATCTGTTTATAAACGAGTAGAAAGCAAAACAACTAGAGATGTGTAAACAGCGGCGCATGAATATTAGTCGACTAAATAATCGATATTTATTTCAATGCCGTTTGGAATGGACTGATTTATCGTGCGAGTAACGGTAATAGCGCTATACAAATTTAGTATGAATCGGAACACATCCAAATTTATGGAAGCTACAGACATTACAGTGCGTAATAATTTTAAATATAGTTTACTCATTTCAAAAAAACCAAACTTGAAATTATAAGAACGATTTTTATGTTTTCTACCAATCAATGGCAATATTTCCTTACGCAATTAATTCTGTGCAACATATTGATTAAAAAAGTCAATAAATCAACATTGGTTTATTAAAAAAGGCGTCTTTATACAATTTTCAAAGCATAGGATTTGCTCATCCCTAATTCCTCGTCAATGCTGTCATTTTCGTTATGAAATCGTGATCTCTGGTAAACAAAGCGTTTCGCTTTTGCTTACTAGAATTTCTAATGATAGTGCAAAAAAAGACAAATAATGTTGAACGAATTAATATCCTGGGTATTAAATACGTATCTTGGCAAATATTTGGAAGATTTTAATCCGCAACAATTGTCGGTGGCTCTGCTCTCAGGTGAGTTTTTGAAAAATTGTGTGTTCTATTTCAGCTAAAATTTGATGGTGGCGCAGCGGGTTTTCCTTGATAAAAATGTAATACGCGAAATTGTGCATATTACGAGCAAATAAATGTATATGATTGTTGGAGGTGGGGCAGTTGATATTGCAAAGCTACAAAAAAAAAATTAGTGGATCAAAATTTATATTTAGGGCATATTAAAAACTTTACTCGTATCTACATAGGTACGTATGTATGTATTCATTAAAGATTTTGGTACAAATTGCGTTTTTCATTTAATCATTGCATGCCGGCGCCTCCTTTTATGTAGCTTAAAAACAATTAGTCATCTGACATGCTTTCTCTTTGAGGGGTCGCATGCAATTCACCCTGCACATTTCTTCACAGCGCATAACTATGAATAGATAGATAATTTTCTGTTGTGGTACCTTTGATCTCTTAGCTCTTTAGTGTCTTGCTATACTTTTCCAAAAAAAATCCAATATGCTCCATTTAAGTCATCCTCTTAATCTACTTAGAACGTACGCGTTCCTTTTATACATATGTACATACCTATTTATTTTGATAAGATTAAAGTAAGACGACGCCTCGTTAACTTTTATTCGTACCTTATAAACTATATATGTATGTACATACACATACATATCTATAGTACGTGCCAATTGACCTTTTATTTATTTACATTTCCAGGCGAAGTCGAATTAGAAAATGTGCCAATTCGTAAAGATGCACTGCGCTCATTTGGCATACCAGTGCAAGCGCACTCGGGCAATATTGGCAAGATAAAATTACAGATACCAGTACGTCAATTCCGTACAGCGCCATGGTGCATAATCATTGAACGTGTTTATGGCGTATTCGGTCCAAAAAATCTCGATGACTGGGATGATGAGAAAGAGAAATATTCCGAATATGAATTTAAAGTTACTGAACTTGATGCCAAAGAAGCAAAGTGGCGCGTGGAGAATGGATATCAAATCGATAGCTATTACTCGAATTCCTACACAAGTTGGCTGAATTACGGCACCACCTTAGCCACAAATATATTAGGGAATCTTGAATTGAAAATCAACGATGTACATATACGCTATGAGGATGCATTAACTGTTGGTGGAGTGCAATTTGCTGCTGGCATAAAAATCAATTCACTCACCGCCCAAAGTTGTGATGCCAATTGGCAAGCACGTTCGAGCACACCCAATGATCAAAATATTTCATATAAATTAATTGAATTGAAAGATTTTTCACTGTATTGGGATCGCATGACGGAGGATAACAACTGTTCACAATTGTTATCGAAGGAGCTGTTGGAGCGCATGAATCAATTGTGCGAGGCGAGTAAGCATAATTATCTACTACATCCAATAAGCGCGCGGGCACACTTCAAGCGCGAGTGTTGCAAGCAAGCGCTGCGCTCCAAATCGAAGCCGCGTTTGAATTGCGAATTTCAGGTGGAAGAGGTGAAAGTAGCTGTCAGTGATGTATGTATATATTTTTAAAGCTTTTAGTATTTTTTTAAGTAATTATAATTTTTTTCTCATTACAGATTCAATATAAACAAATTGTGGATTGTGTATACGGCTTGCGACAACTTGGTCGCACGCGCGCATACAAATTAATGCGCCCATCTTGCACGGTATTTGAAAATGCCTCGCTCTGGTGGAAATACGCTGCCAAATGTCATGGCTTCGAACACCAAAGTAACGAAAGTAAATGGTTGAAATTGAGAGAAAATCTACGTTATATGCAAATTTACAAGCGGCTATTAATCAATCCAAATGAAAATATAACAGTTGAAGAAAAAGACTTTAAGGCACATATGGAAAAATCACGTGATCTAAATGAATTACACACGCTGCGTAATGTTTGCCGAACGAATATATTCACAAATGATGTGCACTTAAAAGCGAGTAATATTGATCATGGCAAAAGCATGTTATTCCATTGGTTTCCCAATTGGTGGGGCTGGTATGGCAATACAGAAGCTAGTGTCGTGCCAGCACAGGATGAGGCTTATAAGAAGATTGAAAATGATATACTCAACGCACTGGAAGATACAATGGAAAATGATCCCTTCTCAAAGAGGGATGCGATTTTCGGCTACTTTAGCTTTATATTAGTCGATGGACAATTAATAGTTAGCACAGAAGATGCGGTTACTGGAGAGACAAAAGTTAATTTTGAAATGGATTTTCAAAAACTTATATCATTTATTGAAATGAAGCCGAAGTTCAGCTCTTATGCCATTGGTATATCATTGGGCTCGGTTTGTCTTAAAGATAAGCTGACTAAAAATACCGAATTTCCATTTTTGGTAAAACCACAATTTGATGAGCTGACGAGTAAGTCAATACCGCCCAGTACAGGCTACCAACTAATCGATTTCAAACGATTTTTTACAAAGGAGCAACAAGTAGACTCGGCACCAGAGCCTTGGTTTCAGCTACGCTATGAAAAAGGGCCGCCGGATATACAGTCCGGCATGCGGTTGGTTATCAAATCTCGTAGTTTAGATATTGTGTACAATAAGAATGCATTTGATTGCTTAAAGTCATTCTTTGTAAAGCCGGTCAATGAAGTTTACTTGCAGCATAAGTTGGCAAAGGGTCAACGTAATAGACTGAAGTTCCTACAAAACTGGCAGCAGTATTTAGTAGGCAATGAGGTGAGTAAGATGACTCAAAGTGGAATGTATGGAAACATAAATGAACAACAGCTTCTTTCTCTCACCCATTGTTTTGTCACCTTCGTGTGCTTGTTTTGGCTTATAAACACAAATATACAATTTCTTAATTTTTTTGTAGGATTTCCGAACGACTTGGTCCTTAGAAATCGACATATCTGCGCCACGCATTATTTTTGCTCATAATCATTTGGAGAAAAACACTGGCGTAGTATTAGTTGATTTCGGACGTTTTCAAATGCTCAAAAACGAATGTCGCAAGAAAGAGTCGGTCGCTGCACCCGATAGCACTGCTGTAAGTGAGGTAACTTCAAAATTAGAAAAGTTGGATAGTGAAGATGAGGATTTTATGACGCCTTGCTCGACGCCACCAGGTTCCGAAATTAGTTTGATCGAGTCGCCTACGCTGTGTCAAAATTCCACTGCAATTGTTAATGCCGACACGGGTCTAGAAAGTGCCTTCCACAGAAAAATCTATGATAAATACTCTATAAATCTAACGGATATGCAAGTGATCGTTTGTAAAAATCGTGAACGAAATCATGCTTGCGCAAAGCATACTTCAAATTTTCATTTGCTTGAAAGGTTTAGCATTTGTTTGGAGTTGGAGCGTCGCGTCATTTACACCATCGATCCTGATTATCCCTCACTAACGCTGTATGGCACGCTACCCAAGATAGTGGCACATATTAATGAGCAAAAATTAAATGAATTCTTTAAGATACTATATCCGATTATAACAGTTGGCTTTGCGTTGAATGAAAATACTAAATATGACAACGGTAATGGAAACAACTATGTTGAAACAATCGGTGTTGGAGTTGCTGGTGGGTTAGGTGTAGAAGAAGAAAATGGTTTTGTAAATGGACACGTTTCAGAGACGCCACCGAATTTCCTCAATACTAATCTGATGGTAATACAATTTGTCATTGGACAAATGACACTCGAAGTGCAATCGTTAGAGCGTAGCATAGCTGAGCTGCAAGTTGTTGGCGCGCGCGCGAGCATTACGAAGCGTTCGGAGGATACGCACATTAGCATGTCAGTGCATGGCTTACTGTTGGTCGATGCTATACAGTCGTTTGGCCCAGATTTTGAGCTACTGGTGGCAAGTCACCGGCACGTGGGGTGAGTATGGCATATAAATGCTACAAAATAGAGAGGTTATGCTGTGGAATATAAAAAAAAAACGTCTCTATTCACAGCATGGATAGCATTTCGGGTAGTTTGAAGCAGAGCAAACCCTGTTCGCCCACATCACCAGCTTCGCCGGATCCTATGTTGGGCGCGGAACGTTGCACTAGTCCACATACAATAAACAGAGCAATCAGCGCACTTGAAAGTAGTGAGTGGATTGCATTTGGTTATATTTAATTGTTACTGTAGTATTTTAACATCTTCGATTTATTTGATTACCAGGTCGAAAATACTTCGATATGGATTATGATGAAACGCAAGCACTCATAAATATCGACTTAAATTTAATTGATTCTACCGATCAAAATGATTCACTACAAATTGCAAATATTGCCTTCAACAACTTAGATATCATTGGTGAGTAACGACTGACAAAAAAAAGTTCCCATTTACACTTTACCGCTCACTGTTCCCTGAACAGAAACATTTAAAGTAGACCAAGTCGGTTTAATACTAAACAAAAAGTTTGTAAGTACTCCTGGTTTGAAAGCTTTGGGAAAACTTATCATAAAATATTCGGTTTAGTCATGCCTTGTAAAAGCTTAAAATCGATTTGTTGTAATTTTTTTAATTATAACCCAAACTTAAAAAGTGCAAAATAATTTAACCACATATACTCCGATCTTGGGCGGTAATGGGTTAACCAAAATTTTATATTTCAATTCGCTCTATTTTTAACTAAAATGTCCCCCTTCTATGCAGCCAATCAAGAAACCATTGTAGAGCTACTAAGTTTTGCAAAGCGCCTACACGATACCCATGAAGCTATATTTCGCCGTAATCAACACAATTTTACTGCCACCGACACAAATACGCACGCCGCTAACAAGCGACGTGCCAGCGCCTCAACTAATCTACGCACAGAAATATGCTTTGATTTTCATCGTTTAAATATTTTAGTTTTGCGTAGCATAAATAAAGGCGAATTTTCTGTGGGACGCAAAGTTGGTACGCTTGCAATGAGTGAAGCTAAAATACACGCAACTTTCGGTGAGGATATAAGCGTAATGGGTTCACTAGGTGGCGTACAAATTATCGACATCACGCCGGAGGGCATTAATCATCAGCGCATTTTCTCCGTTGGCAAAGATCCGCTCACCAACGATACGCCTGAGTTTTACAAACATGAGCTGCTGAATACGCTCACCAATGAGCTGTACAATGACAACTATGGTGATGCACAATTGAATGCTTTATCTTTTGAAATTTACTGTCAAAAAGATTCAACACCAAATTTGAAAATACGCATGGCTTCGGTGTGGTATGTGCACTGCCCACGTTTCATACAGGAGATAAATATGTGCATATCGCAATTTAAGCATTACCTAAAGTAGGTCGATTCGTTTTGTAACACGTAAAGCACATTATTCGATGCCGATGTTCAATTTTTCCTTTTTTGTGCGTTTCAGAAATTTCGCTACATCTATACGCAACAAAGCCAGCGATATGGCGAAAGAACTTGTGCAACACATACATAAAAACAGTGAAACTGAGACTGAAAACTTGCGCACTGCCGGTCAAATATCGTAAGTTATGTTTGCGACTACTACCTTCGTCCTCCACTTTGAACAAATTTTAGAATTTCCATTAACATCGGCATTTTCTGTTTGCAGCATCGATATCGTACTTAACACACCCGTTTTGGTTTTGCCACGTTCTGGAGATAGCTTAGATGTACTCGTTGCTAATTTAGGCAAAATTACTGCTTACAATACTCATGAAGAGAATGAGATATCTATTTCGAAGTCGACGGAGAATCTAAATATATGGGCCAAAGATAATTACTTCATTGATATACGTAACATAAATTTGTTCTCATTGAATACATCGAAGCGCAAAGAGTTTGGCTTTTCGGCAGCATTGCCGAAGGTAAACGAATTGTATGCTTGTAATACCGATGCTGTGCCAATATTGCACGATACGGCAATGCTATTCAAGTTGACTAAGTACATTACAAAAACCAAAAAGGAAAATCATTGGACGCAGCTTAATAAATTAAATGTAAGTAGTTGAAAAATTGCAGCAAAAAACCAAATAAAAATTTAGTGCGTCTGGGCCACACATTTCGAAATTGAAACTTCGCTCGATTAATTTCTTGTTCTTTTCATATTGCAGTAACTTGTATATTGCATTCTGATTTAACGCCGTTAGAAAGTTAAATTTAAAAAAAGTAATTACTATACTTTCTTCCCTCTAAAAATTCCCACAGGTGGAAGGCAGCATTACGCAGTGTTTGCAAGTTTCACTGTCGCGTAGTCAATACGAACAAGTACTCGACACCTTGAACTCCTATTCGAAATGGCGCAGCAATGGCAATCCCGACTCAAACGCCGCAATATCTATCGATCAGCCAGATAGTGCACCTAAAGACAAAATCAACGAATTCGTGGGTTTCGAAGAAACTTTTGAAACAAATTTAACATTTTCCGTACCGATATTTCAAATACACTTGAAAAATAAACTCAATAACTCATTGATCGATGTTACATTTCGTGATTTTAGTTTCCAATATAATCAGCTGAATGATGTTACTAATTTAGAAGTGTTGTTGCGTTCTATCGTCATGGAGGATTTGAAGTGTACTATGGACTCACGTTTTCGTAATATGGTTGATTCAACATCCACTGAAAAGGAGATAATTTACAAGACTGAAAAATGTTTGTCGTGTCCAAATCTCACAAACATACATTTACAACAAAATGAATTATCCCGTTCCATGCCATGTAAACTGAATCACCCATCCTTCTTATCCACCGCACAGACGCCTGTGAAGAGGGCTTTAAGCAGTGGCAATACAACGAGAGCCGCCGCCGATGATAAGTTAGTAATCTACAAGGCGAGGACACAATTAGTAACGGGCGCCAATGGCAAACCTGTTAGCGAAACTAAAAGTTCTATCGATTTCAATTGTTTAAATTTAACAGTTTCGGCATGCAGATGGTTTACGATTTTCGATTTCTTTGGCATGGTATCGTCATACGAAGTAAAGAGTACAGTGCCTGCGAAAAGTGAACACAGCGAGGGTAAGTGTAAAGCGCTGCTTTTAATATATATGTGTATATTTTTAATTCTTTAAGCATTGATAAATCTTAAACATATCTATTATAAACTTCTAGCTTTCCTTTCACATCTTCTTTTACAGACGAACCAATTTCACTGGGTGAATTGAAGGTGTCAGTGCGTTCATTAAATTTGATACTGGTACGAAATGAGGTTGAGCTTTCTAAGGCTAACATATCACATGCACATTTCAAAATCACCAGTAATAAAGATCTGAAATCAGTGGAGGGACGCCTCAAATCTATTTCGTTGTATGATTTGACGCATTTCGGCGATTTGTATCGTGAAAAATTTTCAACAGCTGGACCGGAAGCATTGAGCTTTTCATATAAAAAGTAAGTACGTTCATTATGATGTTGAAAATGAAAGTCGTCATTAAAGCAAATATGCTAAATGACAAATTTGAAATATATAGTTTTAAATACATATACATATGTATTCCCTTTTGAATTGTTTTGACTATTAATTTTATTATTATTTTATTTTAATTATTTTTTTATAAAATTATAGTTTATTCTTTATTCATATCTTATAATATATGTATTTAAATAGGTTTATTTTTTATTTCAACTATAAAAACCCTACACACAATTCCTTTATTGTTTTGAATTGCACCCAGCAACATGCGATCAGCTGTTTTTCGTACTGGCAAATTTTTGCAAGTTAAAATGTTTGTATTTGTATTTGTATTTCCTCTACCTTGCAGAATTTTCAAGCAGGATTGTAGCACATGGTTGCATTTTTGTCGAAAATAATTTTTATAAACAAGTTCGTTAAATTTAAATATGTATAATCTCGTTGCGATTTACTAATGAAAGATGTAATTAAATAATTGCTCACTGAATTAATTTAGTTAATTTCAGTGATTTGAAAGGTACTCGGCTGAAAAGCTGTATTCGTAATCGGAGCTCAGTCGCAACCAATGCCGGTACAGGAAATCCGACAGTGACTATCACAAAAAAATTGAAGCTTTTGTTGAAGAAAGTCAAAATAAGGAGAAATATACGTATAGGTCCTATTTTGTTGTCCATTTGAATTAATTTCAAAAATTCCATAAACAATTTTTATGTTGAAATCCAGTGCAACTTGCAAATTTCTGCAAATTGCTATTCGCGGAAAACTTTCTCTCTTTAGGAGAGTAAGATAGTTTATTCTCTGAATTTTGTTGCTTGCTAATTTTTGTTGGCTTTTCCAAACGAACACAACTATGATAATTTGTGACAATTGTAACAAATCATTTGCTACATGATCAGGCAAATTATTAGCATCGATATCGATATACGTACGTAAAAGTATCGACCTGAAAATTGCTCTCAATCTTATATCTACCGATTATTACTTTTGACATCTATAGCGCTTTGGGAATTGTTTTTTGTACAAGTTATCGGTTTCGATATCAATATTTTTAAAGTTATCGTTATCGATATTATAATTTTGATTAGTACCGAAATGATTATCGGCGTTGTTTGTGTATATATGTATGTATATTCTTATCGTATACTACTCGTCATCTGTATCGCTCCGATTGAACTTTTTCAAAGTGAAAGAGCCAAAACTTGCTGCTCAAGCGACAGTTAACGTCATTCCCTCTCCGAGGATGAAAACATATTTACGAAATATATAATTTTTTACTTAATACCCAATTCTCAACAGTAATCTAATTAAATTCTTAACACGATTTTTTTTTCCAGACTTAATCCTGATACAAAATCAAATGAACGTTCACTAGATATGGATGCGAAATTGCGCATACAAATGTCATCTGTGCGATATATACACACCAAGAGATTTATAATGGAGATTCATTTATTTTTGAAAGACTTATTGGAGTTGCAATCGGTAAGTGTTTTAAATTATTTATTATTAAAATATAATAATGCTTTTGATGAAAAATTCTACTCACCATCCCAATGCTTTTTAAAGATTTAGCTTAAGAGTAAAACTCCACACCAAGTTTTTCAGATTTGTAGCGCTTTACTCAGTATTCGCTCACAATCTGAAGATCTGCAACGCCTGAGAAATTTGGTGTGTAGCTACCGTTATGGGTTGTCACAGGCCAGTGGTTCTTAACCGGTGGTCCGCGAAGCCATACAAAAAATCTCATATACGAGCATAAAAGGCAAGCACCCTGCTCCTCACAACATATTCAAAAACCATTCATCCTGAAAGCACATATTGAAATATTATAAGCATAGTACTCTTCAGTATATATCACTATTAATTCAATTACGCTACAGACAGCCTGAAAATATGCATTTAATATTATATGCGTCGTATCATTTACTATTAATTCAAATTGTTGACTGTTTATCCAAAAGTTTCTTACAAAACTGTCCAGAAATATGCATCCAATTTTTTTGTACAAATTTCAAATATGTTTTGCTTATTTCGCGGATTTTCTCGCACAACTGAGTAAACTAAGTTGAACTTTCAATTACAAGGGTCGGGAAGCTTGCAGTTACAGCGCACACGCAATATATTTGCATACGAAGATAAAATCGGTGTTTTTGTCGTCAAAATTGAACTATGGATTAAAAAAGTGGAAAGGAAAAATGTTTCTGCGTTTGATACGCTAAATAATTTTATTGACGGACAGTGAGTTGAGCTTAACGGAGAAATGTAAGAGAACATTATACTCCATTTGAAAAATTAAAAAAATGAATTCAATCGTTATTTTCCTGTCTGTGAGGATAAAGGTATACGGGCACTGGTCTGCAATCCTTTTATTGTCAACGTTTCTGAGATACCTGATGAAATTCAATAAGAATTGATTGAAATGCAACACAATAATAAGTTGAAAGATACATTCGGGACAGGAATT
>JAPVRG010006764.1:0-12134 GCA_029783565.1 Rhagoletis cerasi
TATCTCCTCAGTTGTTTTGTATTTTAAGAAATTTCAAAATATGTAAACAAAGCATTTTTTGTGGTGCTGCCATACTTTTAAACAATATATTTTCCATACTTAAGTGTGCATTGTGAAACGCAAACTTGAACAAAATCTTAATCATATCTTAGCTAAGGTTTTTCTGAACTAGAACTTAAGTTCAACTTAAGATTAGATGGTGAAACTGGCCCTAAGGCTTTCTGCACATTGAGCGTCTAATCTTAGTTTCGTTATCGTCTCGCCCTCAAATTTTGAGCCGAGCACATGCGTTTCAATGGAGGTCTGCACACTTTTCGTTATCGGCTTGTAATCGACAAATCGTAGAAGATGCAGAAACGGATGAGGACGACATTTTCATCTTCTAATAGTTGTGCACGCATTGTTTGTTTACATTTTATGAGTGAAAAAGCGAACACTTGCATTCAAATTACACAAAAATTAGTATTTAATCCATAAAATCAGTGGAAATTATTAAAAAGTGCATAATTGCATTAAAATGGCTTAAAACTGCAAGCATGAGTACCATTGCTATGACGACACGAAAGGCCGCGAAGCAATCAACGACTTGAGGCTAAAATAGACCCACAAAAGGAATGTATCATCGAACAGCTAACGGCACGAATGAAGGAGACGGAGGATAGAGTAATGCATCGAATCGGTGAGTTAACAGCTGAGCTATCCAATTTGAAGATGTATGGGCGTTATGTTGAACTTCACGTTGAGAAAGTGGAGAAAGGGAATGACAAGGTTAAACATCTGAATGAGCCCAGCTTAATAATTGTGAGAACTCTCTAATCTCATCAGATCTTATTCTGAGAGGTGTCCCTCAGCTTAAAGATGAGAACCTAAGTGCCACTTACTCTCAACTGTGTAACACACTTCAAACTAGCTCTCCACCTATACGTGCGATTTTCCGCCTAAATAACGCGAACAACAAAGACGCGCCTATCATTGTAAAGCTTGGCTCAGCGAATGGTCGCTCTTCCGTATGCAGAGCAAATGCGCAGTACTGCAAGTCCAAGCGAAAACATCCTGCACTCTGTGATATGGGAAGTAATGCTGACAGTCATGTGACGATACATGAATGCCTGACCAAGCATAATCGTGAAGTCATGCAGCATGCGATCGAGCTAAAGAGACTCAAGCGACTGTTTTTTCGCTGCGTGGACAAGTGCGTGTAAGAGTTCGTCCGCAAAGTGAAGCAGTAAAAGTGAACACTATTGATAGCAATAATAATAGCAGCCACTAATATCAATAATGCTAGCCTCTTATTTTGCGTTCTCTTTATTTTGTACTTATTTCATTACATTCTCTTTTATATTTCTCTTTATATTTTTATATTTGTATAAATCTGGCGGAAATATTTATACCCTTGTTTGCATAATGTGTAGATTAGTTTTAATGCTTGTTTTTAAAATGCGATATTTTTTGGTTATATTTAATGACCTATGATTCAAATAGTTACGGCTGTACCAGAGACCATACTCATAATATGATCAGAATTCTGAGCAAACAAAGAATTGGGCTCAAACTTTGCCTTATTAATGCGCAGAGCTTAGCAAGGAAAATTGAGGAATTTAGATATATATTTGAAAACTGCGACGTTGATGTAGTTTGCAATTCTGAAACATGGCTCACACCATGCCATAGTAATTATTCTCTGGGTGTTAGCGGTTACAAACATTTCCGGCAAGATGGGGTTGGTCACGGTGGAGGAGTTGCTGTGTATGTTAAAAATAGTACACCTTGCAAAATAATCTGCACATCCAGCAATACAAGTGCCATCGAGTATATTTTCTTGCAAATTCATGCCAAGAATGATGACATTTTAATTGGATGTATATACAGACCGAATAAACTGATTGACTTCACTTGCTTTATGGAATTTTTTGAGGATCTTACGGTATCTCATCGCAATATAGTAATATCTGGCGATTTCAACTGCGACTTGCTTAGTGGTAATAGCTTTTCACTTTCTATGCAGATTTTTTGGTTATTCACGGTCAACTCGTCGATGCCTACTCACTTCACGCGTACAAGCAGCAATTTTTTTAAATCTATTTTTTGTCAAAAATGCTGCTCTATGATCAGCTTTCTGTAACCGATTTTTCCAAACACGACTTAATTTACGTGACATACAACTTTACCTTGGATTCAAATACCAGCAAAGGCTGCTATTCGTACCGTGATTTCATGCACATCAACTACGATCGACTTCTGCAAGCTGTTGATTCTATATCATGGAAATCTGTGGTTGATATGGTATCGAAAGATGACCAAATTAACTTTCCCCAAGTAAATATCAACAATCTTTTTGAAATCACGTGCCACTAGTTACCAGACCAGTCAAACGTTTCAACCGCCCCTGGTTCAATCGAGACATAAAAAAATTAATCACTGATCGGAATAGCGCGTATCGTAAATGGAAATGCCCGAGAAGTGACGTTTTGTACTCTGAATATAAGAAACTCAGGAAGGTAATCAGGAATAAAATCAAGGTTCTTAAAATGAGGTACTATGAGAACAGATTCAGCTTAGCTTTAGGGTCGAAGCAAACCTGGAGGCATGTCCGTGAAATAGGTATCAGCAGCAAGAATAATCCAACGCCCGATTCTGTCGATGTAAACCGAACGGTGATCATAGGCCAATCGCTATTCTGCCTTTTCTGTCAAAGGTGCTCGAAAACTTAATGCATCGTCAGATAAACTCTTTTTTAAGGAAAAATTCGTTCGTGAGCGAGTAGCAATCTGACTTTAGATCCAACAGAAGTTGTATCACTGCACTTTTAAAAGTTACAGACGATATTAGACTCAAGATGGACAAAGATCTTGTTACTTTTTTTACCCTCCTTGACCATTCTAGAGCATTTGACACCGTTGATCATGACTTATTATCCTTAAAAGTTTAAAAAGTTATTTAATTTCTCGTCGTCAGCGTTAAATCTAGTCAAGTCGTATCTTTGTCAGTATTCGCAAGCAGTTTCTGTTAATAATTCTTCGTCCAGTTTTATGTCTGTAGTTAAAGGTGCCCCGCAAGGCTCTGTGCTTGGTCCTCTGTTATTTTTATTATACGTAAATGACTTTCCTGAGGTACTCAATCACTGTGATATTCATGTTTATGCCGATGACGTCCACTTGTACCTTAGTTGCCCCTTTAATTCAATAAATGTAAGCATTTGTAATTTAAATAGCGATCTTAGTGCCGTCAATGAGTGGGCTAACAATAACGGGCTAGTCAAATTTTGTTACTTTTTTTACCCTCCTTGACCATTCTAGAGCATTTGACACCGTTGATCATGACTTATTATCCTTAAAAGTTTAAAAAGTTATTTAATTTCTCGTCCTCAGCGTTAAATCTAGTCAAGTCGTATCTTTGTCAGTATTCGCAAGCAGTTTCTGTTAATAATTCTTCGTCCAGTTTTATGTCTGTAGTTAAAGGTGGCCCGCAAGGCTCTGTGCTTGGTCCTCTGTTATTTTTATTATACGTAAATGACTTTCCTGAGGTACTCAATCACTGTGATATTCATGTTTATGCCGATGACGTCCACTTGTAACTTAGTTGACCCTTTAATTCAATAAATGTAAGCATTTGTAATTTAAATAGCGATCTTAGTGCCGTCAATGAGTGGGCTAACAATAACGGGTTAGACCTAAACCCTAGTAAGTCCCAGTGTATTGTCATTTACAAAAAATATTTCAAGCTTGATGATTTTGGCAAAGTAACCCTAAAAAACTTTGTGATTGAGTATGTGGACTCTGCAAGAAACCTTGGTGTTATATTTAATAGAACTCTAACATGGAACAATCACATAGTCAATGAAATCGTCAATGAGTGGGCTAACAATAACGGGCTAGTCCTAAACCCTAGTAAGTCCCAGTGTATTGTCATTTACAAAAAATATTTCAAACTTGATGATTTTGGCAAAGTAACCCTAAAAAACTTTGTGATTGAGTATGTGGACTTTGCAAGAAACTCTAACATGGAACAATCACATAGTCAATAAAATCGGACAAGTATATGGAATGCTACGGCCCCTTTGGTATATTCAATATTTTACCACAGAGAGAATTAGATTACTCTTAGCCAAAGCTTACATGCTCCCGACTCCATTATATGGCTGTGAATTATTCGGCAGCTGTGATAGTGCCTGCAATAAAGAACTGAATGTGTTGTACAATAATGTTGCAAGATACATACACGGGATAAAACGTCGAGAGCATATTTCAATATACCCGTATAAAATCTATTCAATGCCTTACTATGTTGCACAAAATATTAACAACAAACGAACCTTTGGTATGTCAGGCATAGACTACAGAAGTCAATCGATCGTCTCAGCTCTTACACGTTTAGAATTCGTACGATACCTGTTCGGATTCTTAAGAATTTCCTCGATGTAATTTTCCGTGTCTATTCTCCTTTATTGGCGCAGTCAAAATGGCCGAGTCTGACTTCAAGCCCATTCCATCTGTAATTTCTCTTAGGGCCGTTTTCTCAAGTAACCTCTAGCTTTAAAGCTTACTTTATATTTAAAGGTTACATTAGAATTTATGATTGTGTCTAAAGTAAAGCATTTTATTATCCGTTTTAAATTGGTTTACAACCAAGAAACATACATACGTCAAAAAACCATAATAGAAATGCTTTACTTTAGACATAGCTAAATATTTAAAATAATAATAATAATAGATTGGCGCTTACACATATGTTAGTGTTTGGCCGAGCTTCTCCTCCGATTTGTGGCGTGCGCCTTGATGTTGTCACACAAAGGGGAGGGACCTACAGTTTAACGCCGACTCCGAACGGCGATTGTATTTTTGTGAGATCATGCAGTTGTGTTTTTGTACGCACTATCCAGTAAAACCACTAACAGTTTTTACCACGGACCGAAGATAACAGTTATTGATGAAAATTGTCATTGAAAAGGAAATGTTCTACAGCTAAGTGCAATATACCAATAGATTTCTTTTTGCACCGAGAATCAAGTTTGACAAATCTCACTTATTCTTAATTTTTCCGAGTTTTTGAGAAGCTTCACATCTATCACGTGCATCGTGCTACACGCGTGTGTTTTTTTATATTTGTTTTCTCTGAATTCATATGAATTACTATAATAATAATAAATAATAGATTGGCGCTTACACATATGTTAGTGTTTGGCCGAGCTTCTCCTCCGATTTGTGGCGTGCACCTTGATGTTGTCACACAAAGGGGAGGGACCTACAGTTTAACGCCGACTCCGAACGGCGATTGTATTTTTGTGAGAAGCTTTTTCATGGCAGAAGTACCCTCGGAGGTTTGCCATTGCCTGCCGAGGGGTGACCGCTGTTAAGAAAAAACCTTTTTTCTAAATTTTTTTTCGACGTTGCTCTGACCAGGGCTTGAACCCAGGCCTGCGGAGTGGAGCGCGCACTGCTTACCACTACACCACAGCGGACACAGAGCTTTAAATTAAAGGTTACTTGAGAAAACGGCCCTTAATGCTATACATTGAACATACTCAACAGGGTAGTTCATATAACTAACCCGGTTACAATACATGTCGGCCAACCTGACTAATTTGATTGACCACAATCAAAGCTTGGGGATTATCCCGCAGCTCAGGGCAAGCGTGACTTGTGGGTTCCAGTGACTGAGGGCTTTCGGGTTGATTGACGGGTAAGAGCCACCGCCGTATTTTTAGAGCTTCAACGATGCCATCATAAGGTAAATGTGTTAGCTGACAGTTATCTATATCCCTGATCACATAACGGCCGTTCGGTAGAATCTTATGTATCATATATGGACCTCGGTATTTTTGTGCAAATTTCTTATTTTTCCCGACCGAGGTATCAACGTGCCTTACCACAACATAGTCTCCGACAGAATATGTTCTACTTGGGACGCTATGTTTGAGGAAATATTGGGTGTTATATTCTTGCGACTTCTCTATCCTATTCAGGGCGTTCTCTCGCGTTTCGTTAGTATCCCTGTTTGTGCCATCGAGAAACTTGTCTTCCAAGTGTTCAGTCATTTCGTCCACTACACAGCCTCTCTGATTTACGCCGAAGAGTAATTCAATCTGCATGTTGCATTGGCTCAGTTAGTTTACTAAGCATCGCTTTCAGCATCCGGTTTACTCTTTCGACTTGACCGTTTGCCTGTGGTGAAGCCGTCGCCACTTTCACATGACTGATATTATTTTTGAGCAGAAAATAACGTAATTCATATGAGGTCAAACACGTTCCCCTGTCGATAATCACCCGCCTCGGTCGACTATAGTAACTAAAGTATTTTCTAAGGAGCAGCGGACTTCCTTCGTGGTAGTAGAATTAACTGGGTACAATTGCAAATCTTGTGAATGCGTATGTGTTTTCGTTTCGATTTAAGCGAGGGCGATGGTCCGAGGTGATCGATATGAATCGTGTCAAAGGGGATTGGTTTTTTAGGAATACTAAACATATTATGTTCGTTGGAGCGTGCTGGTGCCGAATATATAATGCACTTTATGTAATTTTGTATAAATCGTTTTACCTTTTCTTCCATATTCTCAAACCAATAGTTCTTAAAGACTAAACCGTCTTCTGGTATGTACTCCTGCGATTCCTCTTTTTCTAACTTATTCATTAAGTCCCTAATTCTTCCGTCCCGATTTTGGGCGACTTGAATATGAAAGTCCAAATCATTTGGGCCCACAGCCTCGATTAAGTCCGATTTGCAATGCTCCACGTCCCTGCCCCTTGATTTTTCGGGCTTCGTAACATATTGAGGATTCAAATCTGGTTTGTTTTGGGCCTCGGCTGCAGCGGACCTCGGGCACAGGGTTGTTCACCAATTTGCATGTCACTTACATTGGGTTTACGGTCGTAGGGTTTGACTAGTTCCTCATCCTGCTTTTCCTTTACGGACAGAGGGCGCCGGATTAAAGCGTCAACATGGCCTCATGATACGCCACTTCTATGCTGTATTGAGTAATGAAAGTTTTCTAACTCCAATGCCCATCTTGCGATCCGAGGGTTAATTTGTTTTTTTTTCCCCCTAATGTTAACGTAAGTGAGGTGCAGTCAGTAATGATTTTGAATAGGATGCCCTCTAAATAGATTCTGAATCGTCGTAGTGCGTATATAATTGAAAGTGTTTTTAGTTCAAAACTATAGTACTGCGACTCAGCTACCGTGGTCGACCTCGGGTGAAGCATCAGGATGGAAACAAATCCATAGCTACTAGCATCACAATGAAGCTCTGTTTCTCTTTTGCGATCATATATTGCCAACATCGGAGCCGAAGTTAATGCAGTCTTAAGTTCAGTGAAAGCTTTTATACACTCGTCCGAGAAGTAAAACTTGCTTCTTTCCGTAACAGGTCTAGAAGTGGCTTTGCAGTTTTTGAGAATGCGGGCACGAATTTGCGGAAGTAGGAGAAAAGCCCTAAGCACGAGCGAAGTTCTTTTTGATTCCTAGGAATCGGGTATCGAGCAATTGTGCGAATGTGTGAGTCACATGGTTGCATTCCCAAGGGGCTGACCAGGTAACCTAAGTATTCAATTTCTTGATAGCCAAATTTGCACTTTTTCAGTTTAAACTCTAACTGTTTTTCGTAAGCTCTTTGTAGCACTTCTTTCATGCATTCGATGTGGCTTTCGAAGTCTGAGGAAGCTACCAATATGCCATCGATATAAACTATAATTTTTTTCTCGTCTATCAAGTCTCGAAAAATTTTGTAGGCAAACCTCTGAAAATTAGCAGGGGCATTTTTCAAGCCGAAAGGCATTCTTAAATATTCAATCTATCCGTGCGGGGTGACGAATGACGTCATTGGGATAGAGTCTTCATCCATTGCCAATTGATTGAATCCGTCTTTTAGGTCCAACAAGGTAAACCATTTTCTCCCGGACATATATTCAATACAATCTTCGATAAGCCGTAGGGGGAAATTATCTCTTACCGTTTTCTTGTTTAAGGCCCTATAGTCTATGCACATACGAGTTTCACCGTTCTTTTTTTTCACTAGCACGATAGCCGAGGCATAAGGGGAACTACTTGGTCGGATTATCTGTCGGTCAATTAAGTCTTTAGTAACCTTAAGAACCTCTTCTCGATCCTGGAAGGATAAACATCGTGGCAAGCAATGAAACGACGTATCGTCCGTCAGTCGGATCTTCATTTTGTAATCGTAAGGGGTTCTTTTCACATTTATTGGCGACAAATAATGATTCTTAATGACATTTCTTATGCCTTCGTAGCTGACCGTATTTAACCTACCGGATATATCTAAGTCTGACTGAAGGATTGTTTCATAAATGTTACACATTTCGCTTATGATATTATCGATATGAGGGTTGCTATTAGTATAAACATTATCGTTTGTATATGTTTATCCCACACAGTCACTAGAATCTAAATCTACGAAAATCGAATCAGAGACATCAGAGTTTATGTTTTCTTTAGTGCTTTTTAATTCATTGCTGCACCGTGCATCAATAGTTTTATTTGCTTTTGACAAAAATTCATTATTTGATTTAATTGTATGTTCTTTCAATTGAATTCAGTGTTTATTAAATTTACGCATCGAATCTCGTTCCAGGATTATCGGATGTGCCAAGGCCTCATCTGGTACTACCATTAAATGAATTAAATTAACTTTGCCTCGGAATTTCACCGCGCATGGGTAAGTCCCATACGAAAAAAGTCGGCTTTTACCCACTCCAAAGAATTTGGTTGGCAGTGCATCGTTTAGTAGTGGACGAGTTGGTGGTACTATTGAACGTTGGACCAAATTAATCGGACTACCGGAGTCAAAAAGAAACGGAATATTTGTAAAATTTTCCTTTCTGATTCGATCTGGTCTATTAAAAGCCATACTTACCCACTGTTTTGCCTCCAATAGGTCGTCATTTCTTAAATAGTCAGGTGATGCCGTTGCGATGCACCCGAGTTGGTTACGTTTCTTGGGGTAATCTTTGTGTCTATGGCCCATCTGGTGGCAGCTGAAGCATGAGCCTGGTGGTCGGAGCGGATTGGGGCACGAGCTTTGGTAGTGCCCAAATCTAGAGAAATTTAAGCATCTTGTGGTTGATAGGTTTGTCATCGGAGCAGCATTAGGCGTAGTGGTTGTTTTCGGCTTGGGGTACATAAGTGCGGCTGCTTGCCTCGGTGCCATTGTTTTCATGCGCCGTGTTCTCGCAGTTCGGCTAGTTCGCGGCGCATTTTTAGTTCATTTTCTAGTTGGTTATTCTCCAGACCTCGACCATCTCCTATGGTCTTTGGGGCCGGTGCACTGGCAGCACCTGGCGAAGTGGTTGCGGCGTTATGTGAACATTTTCTGTCATCGGTTGGAGTTGGCGTAAATATTTTAGATATAACAGCGATGGCTTTGGTGGATTTGGAAAGTCCAGACATGGATGATTTAGATTTTGCAGATGACAGGTCTTTACCGTCCAAATCGTTGGTGATTATGTTGCCGCCAGTTGTTTCTGCAGTGGGTGCGACGGCTACAGCGGTTTTAACAATAGAAGTAGGAGTATTGACTGTGGCGGATTCCGCAAAAGCAGCGGCATCGAGAGCGGATGCACTTTGGACCGAGGTGGCAGCGGTATCAGAGACAGTATTAGCGGCGGATTTAGCGGTTTCTACAGCGGATGCAGCGGTTGCACTTTGGGCAGCGGTGACGGCAGTGGCAGCAATGGTGTTTTCTTCTTCATCCTCTGATTCTTCCGTGGGCGGATTCATATTAGTACCGAAGTTTCCTTCCGGAATAGTAAACGGTGTAAGATCGGTGTACAGAGTTCTCAATCGCTGCATTGAGATTTCCGGCTCAAATTGGACACCGGCGGCTCTCAGTGTACTTTGAAGTACATCGCGTGTTAAGCGCCGACGCATGGTTACCTCTTTATTTGCGTTGTTCGAACGAGCAAGGTTTTGGGGAATTCGTACCACACCTGAGGTTTAGAATTCGTACGATACCTGTTCGGATTCTTAAGTATTTCCTCAATGTAATTTTCCGTGTCTATTCTCTTTTATTTTCGCAGTCAAAATGGCCGAGTCTGACTTGCAGCCCGTTCCATCTGTCGCTAAGTTTGGTTCTTCTGTATCTGAACGCCAATTTTTTGTACTTGCCATTCGTCTTTGAAACAGTATCCCGTTCTTTTTTTCACTAGCACGAACTACTTGGTCGGATTATCTGTCGGTCAATTAAGTCTTTAGTAATATTAAGAACCTCTTCTCGATCCTGGAAGGTTAAACGTCGTGGCAAGCAATGAAACGACGTATCGTCCGTCAGTCGGATCTTCATTTTGTAATCGTAAGGGTTTCTTTTTACATTTATTGGCGACAAATAATGATTCTTAATGACATTTCTTATGCTTTCGTAGCTGACCGTATCTAACCTACCGGATATTTATTTTTTTTATTTTTTTATTTTAAAAAAGCTTATATAATAAAAAACTATATTATTATACAAACTAAAAAAACGCAGCGCTAGCTACATAGGCTTTCGGCTGGCCAGTGAGGACTTGACTGATTATATACGTCGGAGAAGATCTGAGTCCTTCAGGAATTTGTAGATTTTAAGGATGTTACCATGGGAAGGATTCATTAGTAACTGTAAGGGATCAGTAGAGTTAAAATTTCGCCGTCTATGAACTTCTAATTCAGGGCAAAAAACCAATAGGTGTAACACACTGACTGGGGCGTCGCAAAATGGGCATAAATTGGGTTGTGTTCCTTGCAGCAGATGAGCATTCGTAATAATGCTGTGACCGATACGTAGTCTCGTATAAGGCGTGATGTAGTTAGACGCAATGGATGATGGGTAGCAAGGCTTGGTGTGGCTAGGGTTGATTGTGGCATAATGATGCCTATAATTCAACCACTCAGAAAGTATCTGGTTTGTCTCTGCTGCACAATAAATCGATGCACATCACTTTTACAAAATAGACTAGAAGTAATAGCAGGAGTGAAATTCATATCTTTAGCCGCTTTGTCTGCAAAAATGTTGCCGCTGATACCAGTATGCCCAGGCACCCACATCAGCCTAAGTTTGAGAGGGTGGATAATCATGATATTCCGTATGCAACCAATTATGTAGTTGTGATTATTTAGGTTTTTCACGGCTTGGAAACAAGATAGACTGTCCGAGCATATGATGAATTTGCCATTAGCTTTTGTAGCATATTGCATGGCGTGGAGGATGGCAGTAGCTTCAGCAGTAAAAATTGAACAGAAAGGAAAAAGTAAACCATAAGATACATTTTCACCATTTTCTTTAACAACAGCAAATGAAGTATACTCCCTCTTGGAGCCATCAGTAAATAGCAGTTGCCAACCAGTTGCTTTAAAACGAGCTGATATATCAAAAAAACATGCATTGTATTCAGCAGATGAGGTGTTGGATTTTTGGAAATAACTTAAATCAATTATCATAGACGATTTATTTAGCAACCAAGGAGGGCGAAGACTGTATCTTGGTAACGATAATTTGGCAGGCAAGCAATTCTCTTCAGCGTAGATAGAACATTTGTAGATAGATGAAGATATTTTAGGTGGTCGAGTGCATGACGTTGCCGAATGAAAATCCTTTCTCAGAAAGATGTTGGAGGTGAGCATGAGCTTGGGATAAAGTTTACTTGTACTGTCTTCCATGTTGTCGAAAAGGCACGGTAGTCCTGCTTCCGCCAGAATGTTTTTGATGGGGGACGTTGGGAATGCCCGTATAGAACGGCGGACTGCAGTGTGGTAAGGTGCAGCCAACATCTTAAGGTTGTTTTTGGCGTGCAGCCCATATATTTCTAATCCATAGTTGACAATAGAAGAGATGAGAGCTTTCGTGACATTAATCAGTAAGTCCGAGCCGATGAAGGAACGTTTACAAGATAGATATTTAACAATATTTAACTTAACAAATAGCTTTTCTCTAACGTATTTACAGTGTTCTTTGAAAGAATACTTACAATCTAATACTAATCCTAAAAATTTAAGTGTATCTGCACAGTTAATATTTACACCGTTATAATTTAACAAAGGAATAGAACAACTACGCTTCTTACAAATATGTAGTAACTTAGATTTACAAGAAGAAGTAGAAGCGCCTGAAGAAAGGGACCAATGGGAAATACGGGATAGGATATTTGAAAAGGT